>CM032230.1:15822500-15857500 GCA_019009955.1 Riptortus pedestris | reverse complement strand
TTTCTAGGTCCAGGTTTGGTAGTTACTGCTTAATGTAACAGTCGTTCTATCACAGAAAGAAACTCAGTTTGCAGAAACTTAGCGCAGTTATAGCTTTTATTTCATTTTTTTAACACATTTCTTTTCAGCTATGAAGTTCCAGCAGCGTAGTTTAAAAATCTTTATTCAATGTCCGCCGATCCTAATCTAGTGGAGATCCATTGATATTTTTATTGTGCGAATGTGTGTGTGTGTGTATATATATATATATATATATATATATATATATATATATATATATATATATATATATATATATGAGAGATAGATAGAGAGCAGGTCATCGCATTCTGAATAAGCAGATTTCCCTTAAGGGGACAATTAAAAATTTTTATTTCATCGTCTCCAAACTCGAAATATAACCATTTGATGCAAAACTAAAGGTCAAATTCATTAATGGCTGAAATCGAACTAGCAAGAGAAGGGGTTTAAAGGAGGAAATTTCAAAAATTCGAAATAGGGTCGTTATTATAGGTCCTATCGAAGTGTTTAGAATTATTAATAGTATAGAACAAATTTTATTGCAAATACAAATTGCTATAAATATGGTTATACACATATTTTCTTTATTATGTATATTAACCGAGTTGGATATTTGTTCTTTTTTAGCTTTCAGTAAACTCTCACTCCGGCTCATGCCATATTAGCAATAATCTGTTACTTCTTGAACCACTCTATTCCTTTGCTTAAATACCAAACATTGTTTTCATTGAACGTCTACTCTGCGATATACATGCAAATACATATGTGTGATGATGTCATCAAATAAAATTTTCTTAATTATTCTTCAATTCTGATGTAACGGCAACTCAACCACTTCAACTTAACCTTCCCCAACAACTGTCAAGCCAGGGGAAGGTTACAAGCCAAGGCGGGCTACCGGTGACAGTGTTGCCCGACAGATGACAATTTAAAATAAAATTAACGTAATTATTAAGTGGCTACACTGCGAGTAACCTGAAAGTTACCTTTTTAGTTAGTGTGTATGAGTTTTGTGCTAACTAGAGAGATATTAATGGTGATGACGTAGGGACGTAAGTTGATGACGTACATGTTTTGAGACTCAAGGATTGATGACGTTTGTATTATTTTATTCCCGCCGAGACAGCTTAGTGGCAGCCATGTTGTTTCACATTGAATTTTCAAATATCAGAGTATTTTGGATAATCTGTTTAATAAGTAAGCTAACTTCTATTATGTGTCATTGTTATGTAACTTTATGTATGTTTTATGCTAATTATACGTTTTTATTAAGTCCAAATTTCTCCAGGAGCGAGGAGTTGTTTTTTTTTCCTAATGTATCCTTAAGATGTCTTTCATTTAATGATTGCCATTAGATGAATATTACCATTCTGGTTAGTCTTATCTATTCCTAAAAAGGAAAACACTGAATTATTTTACTATTAGTGGTATATATTTATAATTGAGGGCTTATGTTAGGTATAAGCCTTTTCAATATATTAAAGAAGTTTAATAATTTGTCATCCTTGTAATCTATATAAGTAGACATCTGTCATTACTACCAGACTTTTATGAATGTACACATACTTATTGTCTATATATTGACTAAGAAGAAATATATTTCATAGAATTAAATCAACACTTGGTGAAAATGATCTATGTATGTAAATCCTAACAAAATACATCTATTATTTGAAATATTAATGTCTTGTTCCCTGATTGAGCTTGAATGATAAGAAAGGTGCAATTTTGTAATAATATTCTCTATGTTCTTTCCTATGATTCTTAAGAATAATTCTTTTTGAAATCACAAAACAATATTTAATTTTTGAAAAAAAATATAATCTCTTATTCTCTTTTATGAACATATAGTGATTGGGTTTCTTGTGAGCTAACTTTACATTCATTATATATTAAGTATATTTAGTTTTTAAGACTTCTGACATTTATTTCAGAGCCTATTTGACAGTAATTTTGTTGCTTGTCCTTTTAATAAATTTATTCCAAGTTGAATTTGAAAAATCTGTATTTATTTCTGTAATATAATAGTGTTTTAACTGAATTATTTAGCTTTGTACAGTATATCACATAATATGTATTATATTAGTCTGATAATAAATTCATCTTTTCTTTTTTAATTTGGAGAGAAATAACATCATGTATTTACAAAATGTTTACAATAGGTCATGTTTTGTAATGTATAAACTTAACTAATTAATATGAATGGAAATATCAAATAGAAATACTGAGGTTGAATGTTTGTGTTGATTTGACATGGAATGAGCCCAATAGTACAATTTGTCGCCTCAACATCTTTTTCTAAGCGAACTACCCTATATTACTAATACTTACTCATTAGTAGGTGTATTTAATTTGAAACACTGTTTTCCTTTCCCTTCCTCGATGTTTTCACATATGTAATCTCAAATTTCTAATTCAAAGTTGTATTAGTTAAGAGTTGCTATTTTAGGAGACATACAAAGTGGAATTATATCCGAGTCATTGCAACAGGTGGAAATCAGCTTAGTTTATGCAGCTCTTCTGGGATAGTCCTTTTTTAGACCCATTTCCATAAGCCAAGATACATGTATATTTTTACTACCTTTTTTAAAAATCTTTATTTTGAGGGTCTTCAGCTTCTTTGCAGTCGAAACAGTCTCATGCAAGAAAGAAATAATCATTTGCTCTGATTACAATTTTCCAATGGTTTTTAACATTTCATATAAATTGCCATTTCTTCTTACTAATGAATGAACGTTAATATGAGGTTAACTATAGTTCATATCTCAGTCATCCATAGTTTCTGAGAGTAATGCATAGTTTCTGGATTACTTTTATATGTTTGCTATATCATATTTTATTACTTTTTTGTTGGATCTTGAAAAAGCCCTTGTTTTTAATGCGTTAATTGTTGTTCTAGGTACATGGATTTATTTTGAAGGCACTAATAGCTTTTAGAAGCTTATTTAGACTGACTCTTGAAATAAGTTCAATAATTATGGAAGTGAATATAGATACCTGTGATCTAGAATTATATATATTAAAATTATTTCAATTTAATTATTTATTTAATATCTAGGGAATTCATTTTTATTTTGTTTCAGGTGACTAACCAGCTGCTAACCCTTGATTCTTCAGGATGTATTTATAGGTCACTCCTGAGGCACACATAGAAGATTGTTTTATTAATTTTATTCTTAGAAAATAATATATTTTTTTACTTAATAAATTATTAACATAAATACTTAAAGTAGTTTTTGTACACATCTCAGTGTGTATTACTCCATTTCCTCTTCATTCCATGGGCTGGTTCTGTTAGTTTTTCCTAGTCATGTTCTGTCTGGGTCTAAAAAGTCTCTGTACACATGGTTTTGAAATGTTTAAACAGGCTTATGGGGGAGATTGATTGCTTTGATACGTCGTTTCTTTAATTTCTGTTTATACACAAACATACATATTTAAAAGTTTACAAATTGTTATAAAATGTAATTATATAAATTTGGTCTATAAAAAACTTTTCCTGAAAATTCCTCAGAAATTATATTTTTAAAACAGCTGTAAGTGTATGGAGCCTTTTTTGACCCAATGTAGCTGGGGTTGTTTCTATTAAATATCATAAGGTATTTAAACATGATTCCATGCATCCCATTCTAGAATTTCAACTTCATCTATTTAAGTTCCTCGCCTCAACCAATTCTGTTTGAAGGTACAGAACACTGCATTTAAAAATAATTTTTCCACTATAGATCCGGCTCCTATTTTTATTCCAAAACCGACTATCTTTTGTTGGCTTTTAAAGAATCACAATAATTAATATTAATACTCGCACTGCAGCAGTGTAAAATATTGGCCTTGCCTTGAGTCCAAATGCTCTTGAGACGGAGGCTTTGTTGTACTTTTTTTTCTAATGTTGATGTATTGACTAAATCAAAAGGTTGAAAAACAAGTGTCATTTGATGTTATGAAATTTGCAATATACCAATTACAAATGTTA
This sequence comes from Riptortus pedestris, assembly GCA_019009955.1. NCBI lineage: Eukaryota > Metazoa > Arthropoda > Insecta > Hemiptera > Alydidae > Riptortus > Riptortus pedestris. Next base: position 15,853,506 of record CM032230.1, on the reverse strand, counting down.
CATAAATCCATTAGATTACTGTTTGGGTAGCTGAATGTATTTGAGAAAGGTGATGCACTAAGATCATTCAGCTTGGACTGTCAAACCAACACAGCCTAGCATCTTCTTTTTAATTGAGTTAAAAATACTTTCAAGAATCATGCAATAAATACCTTTAGCATCTTGCTTGATATTGAATTAGTTAATATGAATTAAATGTAAAAATTTAATATTTTGAGTACAATGTAATTAGTTATATTCTCTTAGATTTGAAATTTTCAGAGAAAAATTCTTACAAGCATGAAAGTAGGAGGTAGACAAGAAAGGTTGTCTCTTCAATAATCCATTTTACAGGTTAAAAAATTCAGAATAAATATTTAAAAAAAAATGGTAGAGCCATCAACCCCCCCCCTCTTATTAGTAATAAGACATTTACTTACTACCACTTACTTTTGTAAAATAGTCGTATCACTCTCATGAATGATCTTATAATTGTTATATTTAATATAACTTAGAAGTCTCAGTATTTCTCATTATAATATTTAACATAAACAAACCAAAGAAAGTTACTTCAACTGGAATAATATTGTTCCAAGTATGTCATATTACTGGAACATTTATTTAAAATAAAGTTAAGTTACTTGCCAAGTACCTAAACAAGAAATATTTAAGGCTTAAAGGAAGGTTTCTTGAATTAGGAACTCTATAGAAATTCTGGTCTCTCAGTTCTCTTTCTGCTCCCTCAGCATTTTATTTTAGATCATCTCTCAATCACATTAACAAAAATATTTAACTTTATTCATTTAAACTTTAAGGCAAAATTAATTATTTGTCTTGTAATAATTCTGAATTTAAATAATTCAAATGCATTCTGAGGGCATTTCATACCTACACCCTCAACACTTCCGAAGTGAGTTTTGTGTAACTAGAGAGATACGAGCGTTGATGACGTCCGAGTTTTGTTAGGAATTGCTCGCCTGACGTCATCAAATGGGTATAGAACAGGATTCCTCGTCGGTGATTGGCTGTTTACATGACGTCATCAACATTAATATCTCTCTAGTTAGCATGGGATTCAGTGTGTATTCATCCTGTTGTGTCCTGTCTACAGCTAACAAACATTAACATTAACAGTTTTTATTTGATTTTTTTATAGTTTTCAGAGAAAGTGTTTTTGTGTTTATTATTTAGTTTATCATTATTATACAATATAGTGCATTATTTTAATTTTGGAGCGGTTGTTATTATTTTTTTATACCTCGTGCACTAAACTAATCTCAATATTTAACTGTTTCATTCTGCTCTAAAGATCTTAAAAGTTAATGGCTGAATAGGGGTTTAAAGGAGGAAAATGTAAAATATTTCCCTTATTATGAGTCTTATTGGAAAATTGATATAGAATCTATCTTATTAGGCTATTGATGCTTTACATATTGTTGGTTTATACATTTTTTCTTAACTCAAGTATCAAGCGAATAATTTGTGCTGTCAAAGAGAATTGAAGTTTGATTTCTTTTCGCCTATGTGCACTTATAATCATGAGGAATTAGCTTTGCATCCACAATACGGTAGGCAATGACCTCCCACCAATGTCGTGAGGCAGACCTTGCCCATTCATGGGCTGTTGAGCCAAATTATTTTCAATTCTCACTCACTTGTATTAAATATACATATTGTCTATCGTAAGCTACTATCGGGTTATCCATAGGTTACCACCCCTTTGTTGTGACTAGAAATTTTATTTAATGAGTTCGTTACTAAATAAATTCCTATTGCCCAGCTGTGAATTGAACTCGCGACTCTTGAGTTTACTAAGTGGGATTCTGAGCCCACAATGTCATGTTATTCATTAACCCCCAGGATATCCAATTAAACACATTTATTAGCAATTTAAGCAATATCATAATATTTTAGCAAATTTTCCTTAAGGGAAATCAGCTATTGAGGTCGTACTCATGACGGAATTTTCGAAATTTGTCTTCAAATGTCCATCGATCCTACCTAGTAAATGACGAAAATGATGTCCGTTCAAAACTGTATATGTATGTATATATATATTTGTCTGTTACCGCTCTAGCGGTCGCAATTTTTGTTTGTTAATGGCTGAAATCGGACCAGGGGGAGGGGGGTTTAGAGGGGGAGAATTTTGGAAATTCGAAATATCTCTGTTACTACAAGTTGGATTGAAAAAGTGTATAGAATCAATTTTATTGCAAATTAAATTTACTATAAATGTTGTTATATACATTTATGCTCTATCTTGAATATTAACCGAGATATTTGAATTTTTCAGTTTTCAGCCGTGAGTGAACCCCCACTTCTACTAGTGTTACATTAACAATGCTCTGTTATATAATAAAACATATTAATTGAAGCCTAAATACCAAATATTGTTTCCATTGAACTTTTACTTCGTGCGATATATGCAAATACGTTCTGTTGACCCCACCCCCTTCTTTTTTTTTTTTGGATTACTAAAATTTGAGTGATTGAGATAAGACTGATTCTGATTCATTACAAAATAATGCACTAGCTTTAGTAAATTGTTTTTAATAAAATTAATATGTTTTAATATGTGGGCGGATAACGGACGAGAGTGAGTTTCCCCGCCAAAAGCTAGTTCGGCCGTTTCCGCAACTGTTCGGCACTCGTATGGAGATTTCTCTATCGTATAACTTTACGTGGGAAATTTGCTTAGTTTACGCAGCCCCTGCATGGCGGACTTTTTTTTTTCTTTTCACAACAAATGTATGAATTGTTTGATAAGTACCCAAATAGGAGTGTTTGGGAAGTGAATGTTGTGCTTGCCACTGGGCTTCGAACTGGAATAGGTCGGCTGGAAATTCATCAGCAACAAAAATTTTCCAAATGTTTGCATCAGAAGGAAAAAAGCTACATCATTAATGGGTAGAAGCCAATGGACTTTTAGTTATGGCAAACATTCATTCTATTTAAGAAGAGGCTAGAAACAACTAGTCTGCTTTTAGTTCCTACTAGTATGTTTGTAGGTTCGATAGTTCTTCTTAAGATGTGACATAAGAATGTCACAAAACTGTCATGATATGTAGATGGTTGTCATATTACGTAGACGAATGATGGTGCACCAGAACTGCATTCCAGCGAAATGCCATTATCCACAGCTACCTGCATGGATGGATTGTGATGCAGTCACCTATTCTGCCTGCAACAATGAACTTTGGACGAGGCGAAGAGCTTCGTCACGAGCCGATTGATATCTGAAAGATCAATTGTTCTTGGCTTACTAGTTCATTCATCATCGGGAGCAAGTGAATGAGCCTTCTTAGAAAACAGGTTTCATTGCAGGAAGTAATTTGGTTGAAGTTAGAATGAAACAACATTATTGTTACTAGAACAAGCTATTTTGGGGAAATGAAGATGTAGCCTTCCAGTATTAAATCTGTATTTTTAGCAACCTGTTTCGCCAGAAGCATCTTCAGGTCTTTAATAAAAATGGAAAGGAAACCTTAGAGTAAAAGAATAGGGCTGTATTGAAAGGGCTACCTTAATACCCTTTCTCTGGCGATATTCTCGAAGTTTTTGGTCAATTTTACTTTTTTTATTAATGGCCTGAAGATGCCGCTGATGTTGTGAATCTGGTTGTTAAAAAATCTATTCACGCAGGTGCATCGTTAACTAAGCAAATTTCCTACGTGCACCACGTATTTGCATTTATTTCAAAAGTAAAAGTTCAATGGGAACCATATTTGGTATTTAATCTTAGAACGAAGTGGTTAATAGGTCATTGTTAGTATGGCATGTGTAAGTGAATGAAGATAAAGAATAAATGTATATGGCAATATTTACAATTAATTGAATTGGCAGTAAGATTGATTCCATACAATTTTTTGTCCCGAATTTAAATAATAGAGATATTTCGAATTTTTGAAATTCCTTATCTAAACCTTCCCATAGGTCTGATTTTAGCCGTTAACGAAATTGATCTTTATTTTTACATGAAACGTTTAAATATCGTGTTTGGTAACGATCAGACCTAAATTGCGACCGCTAGTGCGTTAACATATTTATAAAATTTTGATCTTGCATCATTTTCGTCATCTCGTGGATAGGATCAATGGACGTTTTGAGGACATTTTTCGAAAATCGCTTCATGAGTACGACCTCAAAAAATGACGTTCCCTTGCATTGAGTACGCTATTTAGCGGGCATCTTCAAGGGCACCATTTAGCATTGGCTCTAACCTTAATCCATTCCGAAAGGGTTATATTAAATTAACAGTGTACTCATTTGAACTGCTCAACAAGTCACGACTTCACCAGTTATCGTAGCTGTAAGTCGTTAGCGAATTAATAGTGAAGCACCGTCCCGCTAGATGAACGCTATGAACTTTAAATGTTCACGAGCACTGGGTTAATATGAACTTTTAATTATAGCACATGAATGAATTCAATAGAACGCCCTCTTTATACATGTTCTAATTGTTGACACATACTTTCACTTCCTTGTACGAAGTAAAGGAATTATTGTAATAGCTAAAGTTTTCGGATTTCAGATTTGAACGGAATTATCTCTGTGACCTTCCCTGAACCCATTTTGACGCCTGAACGTATTTCGCTAGGCTCAAAAACCACTAAACTTGGAATGTTGGATTTTCACATTTGGTAGCTACAACAAGCGTCTTCATGTGTCTTTTACCAATTTCGATGGTAATCAACTAATGATAATAAGGGGGGGGGGTAGAATAGAGCGAAAATAAAATAGCCCGTCACGCAAGAGCTTTGTAAACTAGCAGATTTTATACGTCCTGGAATGACACGCTAGTGTTTTATGTAACCATATTTCTCTATTTGTATGTAAAAAAACGATGAGCAGAAGTGGTGGTCAAAGAAAACTGAAAAAAGAATAACTCACTTCATATTTTAGATGTAATAAATGTATAGAAAAACAATTGTAGACGATCATTAGTTTACCAAGATGATTTCTATAACATTTTTTGTCCGACTAATAATAGCAGACATATTTTGAATTCCCCCCCCCCCCCCCGACCATTCCTCGTCCAATTTAAGTCATTAACGACTATATAATTCAGTGTTGTAAGAAGAGGTTAAAAAGCGAGGATGGTATAAATTAAATAAACATTTTCAAATTCAGAACGTAAATTATTAATTGTTGAAGCAAACGAATCTGTGTGCATCTCACGCAGTAAACTTTCAATGAAAGCAATATTTGGTATATAAGTTTAAAATAAGACATTTCATGATTTAACAGCGTATTGTTTATATAATATGAGCAGGAGTGGGGGTTTACAGAAGGCTAATAACTAAAAAATGCAATTATCTCGGTTAATATTCAAGATATAGAAAATATGTTTATAACAACATTTGTAGGCAATTATATTTACAATAAGATTGGTTCTATGAAATGTTTTGATTCGAACCGTAACAACGGAGACATTTCGAATTTTCGAAATTCCCCCTCTAAGCCTAAAGCTGAACTTTAGCTTTACATAAAACGTTTAAATATCGAATTTGGTTAAAATCAAATACAAATTGCAACAACCGAGGCGTTAACACGAACGATCATCGAACGAAATAATTTTCTGGGTAGGTTCGATGGGCATGTGGGTATGTGTTCAACCTTAATAGCTAATTTCTCTTAACGGAAATCTGCAAAACTCGCATATTTCTCCGTACATATTACAGATACAAGAAAATTGAGAAAAAAAAATTTTATCATGGAAATACCTATAATTTACGTTCTATGCCATTTTTCGATCCTATGCATTTTACGCAGAACTTTATCTTATGTCACTTTCAAATGAAATAATTTTAAATAATTCGGAAGGAAACATTTTTTTTTATTTGCGGTAATAGTAGTTGCGGTAAGAAAGTCGTGTGGGGCCCAGATCAGATTTTTTTATTTGTAAAAAAAAAGAATTCCTATTAATTATAGGTGTTTAAATAACTTCAACACGTGTTGGAAAATCTGTTCAAATACTTTTTCGGCCAAATTTATAACCTTTCTCGAACAACCCGACAGCTTAATTACCACAAAGGAACATATGCTAAAACTAATTTAACAGCGAGCTGCATGATGTTATTTTCAAATAATTATGGGGAATACATAAGTACTTATTAATAGGAACATAATAGTTTTCTGTGATAAATAATTTTTTTTGGCCTTGAGCCTTTTGTAATTAATTCATCTAGAACTATTAAGTAACTGAGTTAAAAGAAATTTAAATTCCTCCGATTAAGTAAGTGGCCAATGAATATTGAAGCGGTTTATTTCTCCATTATGTAAGACATGGACTCATTTACACATTAATAAGCAAGGTCAGTGAAAGAGAGAGATATAGAGCATTTACATTTTAAAATATGTGCGATTAAAGCATGGAGACGTCTGAGTACTTCTTAACAACCTTCTATCATATCTGATATTAATTGCTCTAGTCTGCAGCTACGTCTTAGCATTTTTAGCAGATTTTCCTTAAGGCAAATCACCCATTGAGGTAGTGGTCTTAATGCGATTTACGAAACCTCTTCAAATGTCCATCGATCCTACTCAGATGATGAAAGAGGGTCCGTCAAAACTATATATATATATATAAAATTGTAACCTCTGTCTGTACACTGATTTTTTTCGCGAAATTTTACGATAACTTTTCGTTTCACATGTCATAGACACCATATCTGCATTTTGTTTCTTTGGTGTCTGTTTGTTTGTTTGTTACCTTTTCAGGCATAAACAGCTGAACCGAATTTTATGAAACTCGGTATGGATATTACTACTAGCCCAACTTAGACTTTAGGCTATATTAATATTCTCTGACACGAACAGGAGTGGGGGTTATAAGGGAGGCCTGAAATTAAAAATGCCGATATTTCGTTTTCTATTGGTTTTTCGGGAAATGTGCACATAAAAAAAGTTGTTTATTTTGTTATTTAGAGAAAATTTTGTTATATACAATATCGTCGTATACCGAAGTATAAAGGCGTTATACGTTAAAAACTACTGCGGAAGTCAACAATTTTATTTGGCACAAAAAACTCAACCGAACTGACCAAACTCGGTATTGTATTAGCATTAACGTCTTCATTTTAATAAGCCATACCAACATACGGGCAGGAGGGGGGGGGGTTATAAGGGAAGTCTGAATTTGCAAAGTTTATTATTAACAAATCCTAAGAAACGACGGGTATTAACTCTAAACAGTGGGTAAATGTCAAAATATTGTGCAAAGTAAAGCCTTGCCAAAAAATACCATCACCATCCAGCCTCAAATGAATTCCCAGGCGAAGCCGGGTATCTGAGCTAGTATATATATATATATATATATATATATATATATATATATATATATATATGAGTTCATGTTCTAGCGGTCGCAAATTTTGTTTGATTGTAACAGGAATTTGATGTTTAAACGGGTTTTTTCTGAACTAATGATCAAGTTCGTTAACGGCTGCAATCGAACTAGAGGTAGAATTATGAGTGAATACTACAAAGTACATACATCTCTTAATAACGGAGACGGGACGAAAAAATGAAAATAACCAATTTTTGTAAATTAAATTTTCTATAAATCTTGTTCTATTCTTTGTTCCTGTACATGGAATATTAAAGGAGATTTTAGCATTTTTAGTATCAAGTCTTGAGTAATCTCCCAATTCTACTCACCTCTTATTAATAACAAAGGATCAAAACTCCGTCACGCAGGAACTACGTAATCTAAGCCGATTTTCCATGTATTGGACACGCTGATAGATCTGAGATTATCTATTTTCCATTTTTCCTGTAATAAGAATCCAAAGGAAACAGTACTCGAAATTTATGCTAAACTCGAGAAAATAACGGAAATATTTCGAATTTTCCTCTTAGTCTGATTTTAGGTGTTAATTTTTTGTTTTACAGAAAATGTTTAAATATCAACTTTCGTAATGATCAAACAAAATTGCGATCCCTAAAGGGGTGGTATATATGTCGCTCATTTCACCATCTCATCTCCTGGTTAGGACATATGTTCTCTGTACAGTGAGACCTAACATTCTACAAACCCTCTAAGAAAGAGGGTGGGTCTTATAAACTTCATTGATATACAAAGAGGTGGTCTGACCCTTCGCTATGGGAGCAGTATGGGTAAGAAGAGCATTAAGGAAAATATTTGGAGCTGTCAAAGAACATTTCAGTCGAGACATAAGAGGATAATAACCAACGACAACTGTATTTTTGGGATCATCTGAGCTAAAATAGAAAGGACTCGTGGAAATAAGGCTACAGGAAGCGGTGGATTGATGAAATGGAGGAGGAATTGCGGAGGCTAAGCACCCATGTTTAGAGAAGTCTGCCCTAGATCGCAATTGATGGTCTAAGAAGGAGGCGGAGATCCGGCACAGTATAAGAAGCATAGTTATTTATTATACAAGTACTCAAGTTAATAACATTAACGTTAAAAGTGACCCGGTATGTATTAAAACCTCTAACCAATCATTAAAATCCTACATTTCAATAAGGTTTTCAGCGGGTTTAACGATAACGGTCTACCACAGACTCAGCTAACCGCTGCCTCGAGGTGCTATAACTCAGCCAGCAGTTAAAGATCGCTGGATAACAGTTTAGGGACCTTGGATTGAGGGTAAAAGTCGCCCGAGTCCAATAATTTACAGGAATGTAGGGGCCTATATAGGCTGGTTATTAGTGTGATTAGGAGGCCGTGAATCATATATCTGTGTCAGCAGGTATCGGTGACTGGTTATGAATAGTTATAGGCCGCTGATGGTGATTGGTGATTTCAACTGTGAATTCCTTCTATTTACCTCAGCTCTAGTACTACCTACATTATATTTATTTATTTATACAGGAGCACCCGCATCTTGGCGAATTGGCTCAAAGTTTTACAATGTAAAATGAAAACAAAATCATAGCAAAATAACAAAAACTGAAACCACAAATAAAAAAATTAAATTTAAAACTAATATTTACCTGGGATGTGTCGAGGTAGTAAGGTTATGGTTTTTAAGTTGTCTGTTTGAATCTGTGTCTGCGTAGTATGCTGGATTAAAAACTATTCTTTTTAGTAATAAAGACAATTAACAAAGAGAGAGAGCACATAAATAAACATTAGAGAAGAGAGAAGAGAAAGAGCGACGGAGGTAGAGAGCGAGAGAGCGAGGCGCGAGAGAGAGAGAGAGAGAGAGTCGAGAGAAGAAGGCGATAGAGTGCGAGCCGCGCGAGAGAGCTCGCGCGAGCGGAGCTTTTGAGCGCGCGCGAGAGAGAGAGAGGGCAGCTAGAGCGAGAGGGCGATCGCGCGATCTCTGTCGCGACCCCTGGAGCGCTCGTGCAGTCCAACGCGCTAACCTACAGTCATTCCAAACTTTTCCTTATTCTCTCTCCTTCTTCTCTCTCTCTCTCCTCTCTTCTTCTCTCTCTCTCTTCTCTCTCTCTCTTCTCTTTTCGATCTATCTATCTCTCTTCTCTCTCTCTCTCTCTCTTCTCTCTCTCTCTTATCTATCTATCTATCTCTCCTTCCTCTCTCTCTCTCTCTCTCTCTCTCTCCTTCTCTCTTCTCTCTCTCTTTCTTCTCTCTCTCTCTATCTCTCTTTCTCTCTCCTACTCTATCTTCTTCTCTCTCCTTACTCTTCCTCTCTATCTATCTATCTCTTCTTCTCTCTCTCTATCCTTCTCTCTTCCTCTTTGTCTTATCTCACCCTTTTCTCTTCCTACTCTCTCTCTCCTCTTCTCTCTCTCTCTCTCTCTCTCTTAATTCTCTCTATCTATCTATCTCTCCTTCTCTCTCTCTCTCTATCTCTCTCTCTCTCTCTCTCGTTCTATCTTTCTCTCTCTCTCTCTCTCCATCTCTCTCCTACTCTCTCTCTCTTCTTCTCTTCTATCTCTCTCTCCTTCTATCTCTTATCTCTCCTTCTCTCTCTCTCTCTCTCTCTTCTCTCTCTCTCTCTCTTCTCTCCTTCTCTATCTCTCTTCTCTCTCCTACTCTCTCTCTCTCTCTCTATCTCTCTCTCTCTCTTTATATATCTCTCTATCTATCTTTTCTCCTCCGTCTCTCTCTCTCTCTCTCTCTATCTCTCTCTCTCTCTTCCTCCTCTCTCTCTCTCTCTTCTCTCTTCTTCTCTCTCTCCTTCTCTCTCCTTTCACTTTTCTCTAATTCTCTATCTTTCTTTCTCTCCTTCTCTCCTCTCTCTCTCTCTCTCTCTCTCTCGATCTTCTATCTCTCTCTCTCTCTCTCTCTCTTCTCTCTCTCTCGATCTATCTATCTCTCCTTTTCTCTCTCTCTCTCTCTCTCTCTCTCTCTCTCTCTCTCTATCTATCTATCTATCTCTCCTTCTCTCTCTCTATCTTCCTCTCTCTCTCTCTCTCTCTCTCTCCCTCTTTCTCTCTCTCTCTATCTCTCTTTCTCTCTCCTACTCTCTCTCCTTCTCTCTCCTACTCTCTCCCTCTCTATTCTATCTATCTCTTCCTTCTCTCTTCTATCTCTCCTTCTCTCTCCCTCTCTCTCTCTATCTATCTCTCCTTCTCTCTCCTACTCTCTCTCTCTCTCTCTCCTCTCTTCTCTCTCTCTCTCTAACTATCTATCTATCTATCTATCTCTCCTTCTCTCTCTCTCTCTCTCTCTCTCTCTCTCTCTCTCTCTACTATCTATCTTCTATCTATCTATCTCTCCTTCTCTCGTCCTCTCTCTCTCTCTCTCTCTCATCTATCTATCTATCTCTCCTTCTCTCTCTATCTCTCCTTATCTATCTCTCTCTATCTCTCTCTCTCTCTCCTCTCTCTCTTCCTTCTCTATCTCTCCTTCTCTCTCCTACTCTCTCTCTCTCTCTCTCTCTCTCTCTCTCTCTTTATCTATCTATCTATCAATCTATCTCTCCTTCTCTCTCTCTCTATCTATCTATCTCCTTCTCTCTCCTACTCTCTCTCTCTTCTCTCTCTCTCTATCTATCTCTCCTTCTCTCTCCTACTCTCTCTTTATCTATCTATCTATCTATCTATCTCTCCTTCTCTCTCTCTCTATCTCCTCTCTCTCTCTCTCTCTCTCTCTCTCTCTCTCTCTCTCTCTCTCTCTCTCTCTCTCTCTCTCTCTCTCTCGCTCGCTCGCTCTCTCTCCCCCCCCCCAAATATGTTGGAATATTTTATGTTGGTTAAACAGTTGAAACATTGTAATTTAATGCGTAACCTAGCTAGTTAATGACAAGGTCCTAAAGGTCTTGTGTCCGTCATAAGCCCTTCTGTTTCTAACTTACATATAATCTCTACTTCTACAACTTCCTTCGAGATCTTATCAGCCGTATCTGGTGCATTGTGCTGTTTCACTATTTCTCTCTTAATAAGACCTTATAATTTAATACAAACGTTGGATGTTTAATGATAATAGCTAAATATAAAATTTTAGTAGGAATTCTGGTTTACTGAAGATTGAAAGGCGAAACTACAAATAATGCCGTTAATATCTAAATTGGAGAAAAATATGTAGTATTTTACAGGCTACACTTGATAATTGATTTTCGTGAACAAGTAAACCCGCTATTCATTGGACCGAATAAGGAAATAAGAGGCTCACAGGATATGCAACGGTTTTCCCATTGTATTATGCATCAGACCATCCAGCATCGAATGCATCATGAGTAAAATTCCATTCACATCAGTAAGGCAAAAGTGGAGAAAATTCTATTTTAGGTCAGACTTGTTAGACAGCCATCTCTCCTTAGCCTGCATCAGCTGACTATGATATCAGCTGACTATGATAGACTATTCCCCGGTATCAGTATGCAGCCTACAACTTTAATCTACCCTCCAGTCTGATCCCACACACATGCTTTAAATGAGATATTTAAGTGAGATGGTTGAAATAACCACCTTGGCCACTATACAATAAAGATTGCTACATATATATGCGTGTCTATATATATACACTAGCTCAGATACCCGGCTTCGCCCGGGAATTGATTTGAGGCTGAATGGTGATGGTATTTTTTTGGCAAGGCTTTAATTTGCAAATATTTTGTCATTTACCCGTCCCAGTGTTTAAGATTGATACCCGTCGTTGCCGGTGATTTGCTAATAATAGAATTATTTGTTCGATAATTCTTCACAGTCTTCGATATTTTTATATTTCCCGTTTCTTATACATGTAAATATGGTGAATTTTTATTTCAGGCCTCCCTTATAACTCCCCTCCCGTTCGAACCTAAAAATTTTAATATAACTTATAATCATGGAAGAATTAATGCTAATTGACATACCGAGTTTTGTTAAGTTCGGTTCAGCCGTTAGTGCCCGCTAAAGTTTTAACGTATAACTCATTTATACTTAGGTATACGACAAAAGTGTATATAACAAAAGGTACTCCAAATAACAAAATAAAACAACTTTTGTTATGTTTATATTTGCGGAAAAAACCAATAGGAAACGAAATATCGCTATTTTTAATTTCAGGCCTCCCTTACAACCCCCACTCCTGCCCGTCCATAGTAATGTTAGTATGGCTTATTATAATGGAAGCGTTAGTGCTAATACACATACCGAGTTTTATTTAGTTCGGTTTAGCGTATAACGCATTTAAACTTTGGTATACGACAAAAGTGTATATAACAAAAATTACTCTAAATAACAAAATAAACAACTTTTGTTATGTGCATATTTGCTGAAAAACCAATAGTAAACGAAATATCGCTATTTTTAATTTCAGGCTTCCCTTATAACCCCCACTCCTGTTCGTCTCAGAGAAAATTTATATAGCCTAAAGTCTAAGTTGGGTTAATAGTAATATACATACCAAGTTTCATAAAATTCGGTTCAGCCGTTTATGCGTGAAAAGGTAACAAACAAACAAACAAACAAATAAACAAACAAACAAACAAACAGACACCAAAGAAACAAAATGCAGTTATGGTGTCTATGACATGTGAAACGAAAAGTTATCGTGAAATTTCACGAAAAAAATCAATGTACAGACAGAGGTTACAATTTTATATATATATATATAGATAAATGCACACGCGATTACTTTGAATATCTATAGCCTCCATTACCCACTCATCCTCGGCCTGCAGTAGGCAGCCTGTAATGTTATATTTTCTCCGAACATCTTACCCATCGTTGCCTCTTAGCTTTCATATCGTGTGTTATCGACTGTCTCCTTTAGGATATAATTTCATCTCCTTGGCTTTCTTCTCCAGAGTCCTAAGTCACCATCCCATTTTGGTCGCATCGTGGCTCCCAGAACGTTACGTTCAAACCTTTCAATGTTAACTTTTAGGAGGATAAAGCGTTAAAGGTTCGTGAGATTATAATCTACATACTGCCGACAATAGACAGCAGCAGCTATTGAAATAGGACCTTGTCAAGCAGAGATGTTTTCCTGGACATCTAGGAGTTGTTGATATTTTCATAACAGCTTCTATCTATCAACTGGAGTCAATGCCAAGAGGAGTACATCTTGCTTTACTTTCCCCAGTTTCTCGAGGATCTGTTTGCTGGTGTGTGTGTGAGAGAGAGAATATATATATATATATATATATATATATATATAGAGAGAGAGAGAGAGAGAGAGAGAGAGAGAATAAGAATTGTAACGAATCTCATTCTTGAATGCGATGGACATGATTTAAGTTCTCCAGTTATATGCCTACTGGGCCAACAGACGGTTCGAACATAACCTTGGCGGTTTCGAAATAATGAGAGCAATCTAAAAAGTAAGGCTAGGAGATATTTGCTGTATTGCAGAAAAGCGCCGGAGGGCGTGGTCGCTTGAATTAAGGTTGGTAGAACTGCATCGGATCAAGTCCTCACGATTCCACTCTAACCTTTAGCCCGACACCGCTATATTCACGGGAAAAGGTGTAAGCTTGCTACAGCTAGGATCGGACAACTTGCCAATTGCTCTATTATACAGCTTATTTCTATGGTCCTACTCTCTCTCTCATATATATATATATATATATATATATATATATATATATATATATATATATATAGAGAGAGAGAGAGAGAGAGAGAGAGAGAGAAACGTCTGGAAACACGATTGAGCATTGGGGACTCATTCTTGTCAAAAGGTGATAGCTTCTTGACAGATTTGGTGGATTGGATCGGTCACACATACCTGACACATAGACACTTAATGACAAGGACTGATTACCCTATATGCAAATACTGCAACAAACACCATACCATACTTACAAACTGACAGACTGCATCCAACGAAAAAACCTTCACATACCCTCCGATATGACAGAACTATTAACTGACAACAGGCAATATATTCCACAAATACTAACATATCTAAAACACACAAACATTTACAAAAATATATAGCTCAAAATAGAATAGGTCTACAGCATACTTAAAATGATTTAAAAGGGTTAACTTTTATAATATTCTTTAGATAAAGCACGGATATGAGAAAAAATCAGATATTAAAGGAATATTTTCCATAATATAAAAATAACAACAAAGGTAAGTGCATGAAGGAGTAAATATATTATTCAAATTATGCCAATCACCATCGCTGTGGGGCACAAACCAAATAATAAATAAATAAATTCGCCAGAGAAACAATATCGTATCTGGACGCCCATTTCATTTAAATGTACCAGAGAATTATTTACGGCCCACCGCAGTTTCGTCTCTAGTTTTACGGCCAAGGGAAACCTCAGGAGCCTAGAAGCTAACAGCGACGATGTATTTTGGTCTTTTAGCAATCCCAAAATGCGATGGTGATTTAAAAATCTGCTGAAGGAAGACAAGAGAAGGAATGGTAACCTCAGAGTGAAAATCGAATTCACACCATTTTTGATAGCCAAGAGGGATATGTCCGTTATCAGGTTAACCGAACATAAGATTGGTTAACCTGATAATAGACTGACCTGAAAGTTGCTTGATTGTTGAAGTAAATTAAATAGCGCTACCACTTGTTTTCTCGCCGGACTTCTCCAAGGGTTAACAGGCTGAGAATGGGAGCTAAAGATCATCGAATACTTTAATGTGCCATATATATATATACACTCACATATAAACTTAAGTAGATTTCCCAAGTACAAGAAATGACCAACATTATTTTCAATAACATCTTTGCGTTACTCCGGGAAAGATAATATCTGGGCTTTAGACAATTTTTCTACCTTATGGAGAAAGAAGTAAACAATAGCTGAACTTCGAGCTGGATGTGGAATGTTTAGGGATATATGTAATTACTTAAAAGAAAAATCGTACGATTTTACACCTAGGCCTTCTCTATACTCAGAGTCCATGCCTGATTACAGCCATTATAGAATATGATCATTAATTTAACTCGCAATGCCTAATCTTCTTCTATGTAGGATCGATGGGCATTTGAAGGGTTTTTAAGAGAAATACCTCAATAGCTGATATATTTTACTAGAATTCTGCAGAAAATAAGTGAGAGATAGAAGGTTCCTCAGCTGGCCAGGAATAGTTTAATCACCTGTTAAGTGAGGGACTAGATACAAAGGCTGCAGTATATTTATGGCTGTGGCATAAACACCAAGGCCATCCATATCATCAGGAATATTGAACATTGTGTCAGTAGTTAATGGTTGTCATATTGCGGTGTAGTTGATGTATGGCTGTGACAACCAAAGACTATTGGTGTATCCACTACACGTGTGGCTTTCATAGCATTGTACTTCCCCAGGCTCTGCGCAAAGATCTCTCTGTAGAAGTGATCACCGCTTGCATATCGACGTTTAAAAGAGATGGATGTTGGACGTTAGAGACAGCTACCACCGAAGAAAGTTACACCATGAACTGCAAGAACAAGAACAATTTCCGACAGTCCTGGAAGAAGGTCCTGGAGGGATATATATACTTTATATATATATATATATATATATATATATATAATATTGTAACCTCTGTCTGTACATTGATTTTTTTCGCGAAATTTCACGATAACTTTTCGTTTCACATGTCATAGACACCATAACTACATTTTGGTTCTTTTGTGTCTGTTTGTTTGTTTGTTTGTTTGTTTGTTTGTTTGTTTATTTGTTTGTTTGTTTGTTTGTTACCTTTTCACGCATAAACGGCTGAACCGAATTTTATGAAACTTGGTATGTATATTACTACTAGCCCAACTTAGACTTTAGGCTATATTAATATTCTCTAAGACGAACAGGAGTGGGGGTTATAAGGGAGGCCTGAAATTAAAAATAGCGATATTTCGATTCCTATTGCTTTTTCAGCAAATATGCACATAACAAAAGTTGTTTATTTTGTACTTTAAAGTAACTTTTGTTATATGCACTTTTGACGTATACGGAAGCATAAATGAGTTATACGCTATAAACTAAATCGGGAGTCCACAATTTTATTTGGCACTAAAGACTAAACCGAATTAAACCAAACTCGGTATGTGAATTAGTACTAACGCCTTCATTATAATAAGCCATACTAACATTTCTAGGGATGGGCAGGAGTGGGGGTTATAAGGGAGGCCTGAAATTAAAAATAGCGATATTTCGTTTCCTATTGCTTTTTCAGCAAATATGCACATAACAAAAGTTGTTTATTTTGTTATTTAGAGTAACTATTGTTATATGCACTTTTGCCGTATACGGAAGCATAAATGAGTTATACGCTGTAAACTAAAGCGGGAGTCCACAATTTTATTTGGCACTAAAGACTAAACCGAATTAAACCAAACTCTGTATGTGAATTAGTACTAACGCTTTCATTATAATAAGCCATACTAACATTTCTAGGGACGGGCAGGAGTGGGGGTTATAAGGGAGGCCTGAATTTAAAAATAGCGATATTTCGTTTCCTATTGCTTTTTCGGCAAATATGAACATAACAAAAGTAGTTTATTTTTCTATTTAAACTAACTTTTGTTTTATTCAGTTTTGTCGTATAGAAAAGTATAAACGAGATATACACTAAAATCTAAAGCGGGAGCCAACAATTTTGTTGGGCACTAACGATTGAACCGAACTTAGCAAAACTCGGAGTGTGAATTAGCATTAATTCTTCCATGATTATAAGCTATATTAAAAATTTTAGGTTCAAAGGGGAGTGGGGATTATAAGAGAAGCTGAAATGAAAAACTCGGTTTTTCTATTTTCTATTTGTTTTTCGGCAAACATGCACATAACAAAAGTGGTTTACTTTGTTATTTAGAGTAACTTATGTGTGCATTCACTTTTGTCGTAAAATGAAGTAAACACGGGATATACGCTAAACGGGAGTCAATAATTATATTAGTACTCATTTAAGGGGTTTTAATAAATGAATACTATGACAAATGATGTTATGTTTTCGTCTTATATGATAGTTCAAAGTATGATTCGGATTAGTGAGGTATAAATCTTCGTCACCCCCTCCTCATTTATTTATTTTTCCTAGAAAATAGCTTTGTTTTTTATTTCCAATAGAAATATAAACTATAAGAGCATTTCCATTATTTAATTTGTATAATGTACCTTGATGTTATTGAAACAAATATGTGCTATCATAATAATTAAACGTTAATGGTAATGTCATTATGACAAAAAACAATATGCGTTTAAACAATATGCGTATATGATATGATATTTTCAGGGTACCTCTATTATTTAATTCCATCCAGTAGATAAATTATTAAAATAATGTTTTGAATCAATAATTTAAGTAGAAGAATTTTGAGAAGTCTCATGCGGGAGCGGAAGATGAATGGAGCCTTACTAGATAATTGAGTTTACTAATTTCCCGTCTGGCATTACTGAAAGTAGTTTCCAGTGTGATTCACTATTAAAAATATAATCTTACGTGTAAAAACTTTGCCTTATATTATATGAGCTCGGATTGGCTTTTGAAAGGAAATATGTTCATTATAGATGATATTTAATTGTAATAAATGCTACTATGATTATGGTTTGAATTACAAGTATTGAAAAAAGGTGAGTCAAAAAGTGTAAAGGGATAGATTAGGAACATATTTTCATTTATTCCTCAAAACTAAAATTTCTATTATATCAATCCCCTGAAGTTACCCTTCAGGGTTGGCTATTTCGGAAAACCATTACGTCTTGGATGGAAGTGTAATTGTACACATTGAAGTCTTGCTATCAAAATACCATCATTAGTAAGTCAACAATGATTTCCCGGGCATCGCCGGGTACCTTAGCTAGTATATATATATATATATATATATATACATATATATATATATATATATATATATATATAATATTATAGTGAATTAAATGTCCTCTGCCTAACTTGGATATCGTGCAGTCCGCCATCAATGATCACCATAATTTTTTAGCAGATTTCCCTTAAGGGAGATTGGCTATTGAGGTCGTACTCATAATACGAAGAAACTCCTCAAATATCCATTTTTGAGGTGTTGGATGGTGAAGGAATTATTATCTCAGGTAAGAAAAAACGCCTCGTTCCTTCACTGTTCTTTATTCGATGTGACAGAGCGCTTTCAGAGCATACGCTCCATCATCAGTGCCCTGCTGGCAAACAAATACCATAAAAACGCGTTACAATATGTAATTTAATTGATAAATTTAGAAAATATATATACATGTCGTTGGTCAAGAGTTAAAAACATACAACTTTAAATTACAACTCCTCAAATACCCACCGATACTTTCGAGATTACGAAAAGAAGCCAGTTCGTATTTATATATATGTGTCTATTACCACAAAGGCGGAATGAAGTTTTTTTTAAGTTACAAAACTATATATTTAAACGTTTTGTGTAATACTAAAGATCTAGTTCCGTAAGGCAGAAATCGGACCAGTGGGCGAGGGATTGAGAATTCAAAATATCTCCGTTATTATACGTCGGATCGACAACCTGTGTAGAACCAATCTTATTTCAAATTAAATTTACTGTAAATATTGTTATACTCATTTATTCTCTATCCTCAATATTAACTGGGATATTTGCATTTTTTAGTTTTCAGTCTTCAGAAAACCTCCTAATAATGTCCCATTAAAAATAGGCAGGGATCGGGTTGGACGTTCGAGTTAGGGCGTTGGTCCTAATCTCCCATGGCAGACCTAGAGTGGCGGGTTCGAATCCCGCCCTGGGCAGTAGAAATGTATTTAATGACGGCCTCATTAAATAAACTCCTTAGGCCCACCCTGGCTAGAAAAGGATGGTAACCTGTAGATAACCCGTCCCGATTAGCCTAGTTGCACAAAGTGGGCGTAAAATAAAATAAAAAATATGTAATCTGCTTAATTTACGCAGCCTGTGCGTGATGGACTTCTTCTAATTATGACGGTTTGTAGGAAAATTTAAAATGTTGCTTTAGAAGACCTTTTCATACAAGGTTTCTAGTTGTTATTATCTATGTTGAAAGTGTATATTTTCTTTTTACCACGACAAAACTTCAGAGTAATTGTTTTCTCCAATGGAGGAAACTTTCATTTTCCCCGTCTCGTATTCCAAAGTATTCATTTTGCCAGCAATTATCCTATTATGATGGAACCGGCCGGTAAGAGCTTCAGTTTAAGGATTAGCGAGCTAGTTTTACGATGCATTTATGGCCAGCCTTCCTTAATGACCCGCCAGTAAAAAGCAACCTCTGTGTAAATTACGAAGGAAAGGTTGGCAGAACTGTTGTAAGGGTGTGGTAGGATCTGGGTTGGCAGAACTGTATCTCTCCGAGCTGCTCACGACTTGCGGACGACCTCTCACCTTCTCGTCAATATAATAAGGCTGCATAGGTGCAACGTCGGCACTATAAAGCTAACACCGACGCTCTGATAAGCCTTTCCAACTCCCCTAAGGGCTTATTTAATTAACGACGGGGAAGAAATATGGCAGAATAAGGCCTTTTCAATGCCATTTGTAGTTTAATCGGAAACCCTTCTCCCGCCGTTTCCGTTCTGCATTATAAGATCCAAGGAACTTGACCTAGAACCATGAATTGATACATTGTATTTAAGATATGATAAAAAGACACATGTGGCATCGAATTAGTTGGGAAAACCTCAAACCACTTATAATTTGCATCTAATACCACTAAGAAATATGTCGCCCGAAAAGGCTCCAGATAATCTATATGCTACCTATCCCAAGGTTTTTCCGGCCACGGCCAAGAGATCAAACTTGCAGGATTAAATATTTTACGGGAACTCCTTGGTGTCTCAAGTTTTGGATGCTCAGCGTCGACAGCGGATTCAACATGGTGGTAAACGGGACTTGCAGATTGATCCTGGTGATATCGTTTGGGCTTGTGATTATAAAGGAAAAGACAAAAAGAAGGTAAAGGACATTGCGACGGAACTTTTGGGCTGTAGGCGAGCCTGGGCCCACGTCCCTGAATACAGACAGCACTTCTTGGGTCAGACATATTGATCAAATTTGGAAAGGAACTAATAAATAAGAACATAATTAATTATGACCCAGCATGGTTACAACTAAACTCTTTTCTACCCAGAACAAATAGTTTTTCTTGCCTTAATTGTTTTCTTTCTCATTTTGTATATATTACTTGAAATTAAAAAAAAAAAATGTACATTTCCCCCCCCCCCTCCCAGTTTCTTTGAAGGAAAAGAGTTGAGATATACTGACACATTGAATTTAACATATGATAAAAATTCACATGTGATAAAAACAAAAGAATGACTTATTGTATTGTATTACAATGAAATAAAGTTGTGAATTTGAATATATTAAAGTGTAAAATAAATCGGTCGCACAGGGGCTAAATAAGATAAGCAGATTTCTTAATCTCAGGTTTAATGATCCCATCTGACCACATATTCTCTATTTCAATAAAACACCGATGAGTAGAAAAGCGGCATTAAGGAGACAGAAAAAGAAAAAGTACGAATAACTCGCTTAATATAAGATCTACGAAAAAACGCATTGAACTACAATTTTTGACCATCAATAGTTTAACAAGATTAGTTCTGTAACATCTTGCAATCCTACTAATAATAACGGAGAATTTTGAATTTTCGATCTTGAGTGTTGACTGAATTCGTAAAATATCGAGTATGGTATAGATAAAATAAACATTTTGAAGACAACGACTTGAAATCTTAATTGATGACATCACAATTAACTAATTTGCATTTATCTCATATAATAAGAATCTCTTGAAAACAATATGTGCTATAAGCTTAGAATAGATTGGTTCATGATTAAATACGTTATTGTTAATATGACGTGTAGAGCTGGGGATTTACTGTAGGCTGAAAAGTATAAACGGCAGGTATCCCGGTTAATAGTCAAAACAAATATATATATATATATATATATATATTTATATATATAATTTTCGATAATGTACGATTCCAGCCTTCAAAACTTGATCTTTACTTTTACATGAAACGTTTATACATACATCGAGTTTGATAACGATCAAGCAAAAATAAAGCGACCTCTAGAGCGGTAACAGACAAGTAGTAATGAGTATATAATTTTGATCGGATCTCATTTTCGTTAGGTAGTATCAATGTGCAATTGAGAAACATTTTCGAAAATCGCGTCATGAGTACTGTGAGGTTACTTTTGAGTTTATGAATTTTTCGATTACTCTGTATGAAACAAACTATTTGTAGTTCAATTTTATCGGTCGACGATTTTTTTTTGAGCTATTTATTATAGTTTGTCTACGTCCATACTCGATAATTTGTCAGTTTCTATTAACCTACAGTCTGGATGTACTCCGGTAGTAAATCTCGTCGAAGGTATTCAAGTTAATAATACCGTAATCTTCCAGTAGTAAGAACCTGTCCATAATAGCTGCATGATGTAAGTTATATAATAATTATTGTTATTAAAAAGTGAGAAAAAAAAATATAGAAGAAGGAATAAAAAGTGTTGAATAGGAATGGTATCTAATTGTACAAGGTTATGGATGCAAGTCTGTAGAGGGCGTGTGCTTCAGAACCAACCTTGGTCTGCAGCTGTTATGTAAGGAGGAGCAAGGCTGCCCTCTCTCGCATCTCAAATGAAATATATTTATTTACATTAAATGTTAACTAATATCATAGGATGAGTTAAATATATTTGGTTTTATATAAAAAATTTACTAATATTATGCCGATTATTTCTAAACTCATTATGGAATAGTACTTATACGTACGCTCATATTCCATGAATACATTTTTTATACAGATCTATGGGGCATCAGGTTAGCCATGTGAGTTAAAGCGTTGACCTTAATCTTACATGGTAATCCTAGAGTGTTGAGTTCAATTCTCGCCTGGGCAGAGGAAATTATTTAGTGACGAAATCCATTAAATAACATCCTAAGACCCACCCTGGCTAGAAAAGGGTGGTAACCTGATAACCCGTCCCAATTATACAGAGTTGCAAAAACTGGACGTTAATAAATACTAATAATAATAACAATATACAAATCTATCATTCTGAGTTGGTATTCTGGCAGGTGGAAGTGACTTCTAATCTATGTAGGATGAAATAATTGTTGGCTACGCTTCCACTATAATTATAGTGGAAGCATAGCCAACATTTCTTTCATCCTACATACAAAGCTATCAATTTGAATAATTATAAATACAATAAATTAACTTCATGAACAATCTTAAAACCACTGCAAATATTGAAAATACATTTTTAAGTTTATTGTTTTTATTAGAGGGAGACAAGCTTTAGAAATGATTGGAAACTAATCCCTCCTTATAGTGACAATGTACCTGATCACAAATTATTCTTATGACATTTCTAATTATTATTATTTTCTGTTCCATTTCTGGTTTTTGTTTTTGTGTTCCATTTCTGTGTTTTGTTTTTCCATTCTGTTTTTGTGTTGCATTTTTGTTTTTCATGTTCAATTTCTGTTTCGTGTTGCTTTTCTGTTGTTCGTGTTCAATTTCTCTGTTATGTTGTTTTATTTTCATTTAAACTAATTTTGTTTCGTTTTTAACAGATTTCCCTTAAGGGAAATCAGCTATTGAGGTCGTACTCATGACGCGAATTTTGAAAAACTTCAAATGTCCATCGATTCTACATAGGAGAAGACGAAAATGAGGTCCGTTCAAAATCATATATATATATATATATATATATATATATATATATATATATATATTTGTCTGTTAACACTCTAGTGGTTGCGATTTTGGTTTAATCGTCACCAAACTCGGCATTTAATGGTTTTATGTAAAAAGAAAGATCAAGTTCGTTAACGGCTAAAATCGGACCAGTGACAGAGGGGGAATTAGAGGGGGGACGTCGGATCGAAAAATTGTATAGAACTAATCTTATTACAAATTAAATTTACTATAAATTTATAGTATTATAAATTTATTCTCTATCTTGAATATTAACCGAGTTATTTGCATTTTTATTATGTGTGTACACGGACGAGATGAGTACAAGCTCAGTAAATTCAATTTTTACAGCTGAGTTGATGGCTGTAAGCCAAGCTATAAACGATATAGATCAATGCAACAAGAATCATTCGTAATCGCTAAGGACTCATACAGCTCACTCCAAAGTCTTGCCAACCCGAAGTCACGATGTTATCTCACAGTCCTAGAAAAAGGTCAAATACAAAGCTCAGGAAAAAACGTTTCACTTGTTTGGGTTCACATTTTGGTTTTAGGTAATGAAATGGCGGATTTGGAAGCTCGTAGTGCTCGAGAAGATGGCACTACAGTAACATTTATCTCACCAGATGGTTGGAACCGAGAGTTTAAAAAGATCATGTTTCAAAGGTGGAAGATCTACATGACAATAGTAGATGCGGTATATTGTAGTAAAATAAATAATATTTTTTAATACATTTAGGGCAGAGCGCTAAATAGTTTTACTCCTGAAAATGGAACGCTTATCTCGTAATATCTATGTTTGTGGTCGGGAAATTGAAGTATATTTTTTTAATTTTTTTTATAGTTATGGGTTATACCTTTTGTAATCCAAGTTCAAGGTTTGTTTCACAAAAAATATTGTTTGGCATATATATATATATATATATATATATATATATATATATATATATATATATATATATATATATATATTGTTCTTCTATGCCTAGACACTTCTACAAGCATTTAAAAGGAAGTCTCACAGCACCCCACAGTTCAGTTTACGGTCAGACGTCTTGATGGTCACATCAGTGCTACAGTGCGACTTAGTGCAGCGCGGTAAAGTGTTTTTAGGCCAATGATTCGATGATTTTTCTGTTGAATATAAACCTTATTGCTCTGCTCTGCAACTTAAATATTAAAATATGAACATAAAATACTCTGTTGTCTATTATCAGATTTCTCATAACGGAAATCAGATATTAAAGTTCGTTTATTTATACCTGCTGACTTCGACTAAAGTATGATTTTTCTTACTGATGTGCTAAATAATTCAGCTTTTATTATTTCAGAATATTTTCTTATAAGGAAAATTAGCTACTGTCACGATACGATTTTCCAAAAAAAATCACAGAATACATAAAAATGGAATGTTCACAAAACGTGAACTGTCGTTGATGATTTAGTAATTGCTAGGATCAAAGATTTATGTTTTTGTACAACATGAACGGCTGATTTTCCTTAAAAGAAAATCTGCTGAAATAATAAGACTCAAATTATATGACACTTTATTAAGAAAAATAGTACATTCGTCGAAGACGGCAGATACAAATAAATTTGAAGTGAGATCAGCAACTACATTCCATTGCTGAATCTTGTAGAACGTAGGGCGGCCTTTTTTGAACCGGTGCAGGATTACCATTATTTATAAAGCTGGTTTATTATTGCAACAGGTTGTAGCTTGTAAACTGTTTAATACAGATATTGATATAATTTATATGTGGTAGACTAGAGGTCAGCAAGTGCAAGGACTATTACCCAATAATGCCGAGTTGGTCTGAATACTTCGACCACAAATCGTGGCCAGTTTGGATAAAATTGGGATAAATACCTTTCATCATCGGATCTAGTTCATATCAATGGATTTCTAAATACCTCATCAGATATAATTGAGCGGCGAAAATACCATCCTCTCTCCATATAATCTATTGTTTCGTAAAACATCCAGAGAATAACTGCTTAACTCTTGCACAACGGCCTTAAATGGGCTTAAACATATGGGTCAGTATGCTCAATGATCTCTGTACGAGTTTAAAAAGTCCGTCACGCAGGGGCTGCCTTAACTAAGCAGATTTCCCACCTGAGTCACGTATTTGCATTTATCTCAAAACGTAGAAGTTCAATGAGAATAATATTTGGTATTTATACTTCAAATAAACTGCTTCAAAATATAACAGCTGATTGTTATATATGACATGAGTAGTGGTGGGAGTTTACTGAAGACCGAAAACTATGCTAATATTTCGGTTAATATTCACGATAGTGAAAAAGTCCGTCACGAGGGACGATTAGTGACGAAAACGGCCGCCCTAGCTCTCGGCGGAATGTCCCAAACATACCCGACTCCTGCCGACCACACACACAATACAAATGGAAATATCTCGGCTTAATATTCAAGATACAGAATAAATGTATAGAACAATATTTATAGTAAATTTAATTTGCAATAAGATTGATTCTATACAATGTTTCGATCCTACGTATTGTAACGGAGATATTTCGAAGTTCCGAAAATCCTCCCCTCTAAACCTCCCCCCCTCTCCCAATGGTCCGATTTCAGCCGTTAACGAACTTGATCTTTCTTTTTACATGAAACGACTGAATATCGAGTTTGGTAACGATCAAACAAAAATTGCGACCGCAAAAGCGGTAACATACAAATATATATATATATATATATATATATATATATATATATATATATATATATTTACAGTTTTGAACGGACCTCATTTTCGTCATCTGCTAGGTAGGATCGATGGACATTTGAAGAAAAATTTCGGAAATTCCGTCATGAGTTCCCCTTAAGGGAAATCTCCTAAAATGTACGTAACAACATTAAAGAACAAGTACGGGCAACCCTTGACATGTTGCGGGGCAAACTTTAGTGTGCTAATACGCTTTTAAAAGTTGTGCTTCTTAAAGTAGTGTTCATAATTTTTAACGATAGATATCAGACATGAAATTATACGACAATGTAATTATAAAACAATTTTTTAAAATGAAATGAAAAATTAAAAAAAATGTACAACATTATAATTAAATCGTTAAATTTAGAATTATTACAAACAAAGAAAGATAAATATCGACACTCAATAAATCAATGAGACTCTCTAGCTTGAATTTGGAAACTAATCCATCAATATTTGGATTAAATCCATCGATACAAAGACGAAAAGAATTTTTCAAATTATCTTGTCAGCTTTGTACGATGCTTTGATTTATTAACTTTCATCATTGAAAGAACTGTTCGCATTTATAAGTACTGCCAAACGCACAAATCTCTCCTCATCTTCCTCATTTGTAGTAAGTAGTGTAATATTTTTGTTTAATTGGGGTTTTCAAAATGTCTCACGGGCCGGATCAAACCTTACCACGGGCCGGTGGATGCCTACACATGTTATAGAACATAACATTTGCAATACGATTGATCTTATACAATTTTACGATCAGACGCATAACAGCGGGTATATTTAGCATTTTAGCAGATTTCCCTTGAGGGAAATCAGCTATTGAGGTCGTACTCCTGACGCGATGTTCGACATTTTTCTTCAAATGTCCATAGATCCTACCAAGGAGGTGACGAAAATGAGGCCCGTTATATCTACCTATATATTTGTCTGTTACCGCTCTAGCAATCGCAATTTGTGTCTTATCATTACTAAACTTGATATATAATCGTATAATACAAAAAGAAAGATCAAGTTCGTTAACGGCTGAAATCGGACCAGGGGAAGGGGGGAGAATTTCGAAAAATCTTCATATCACCGTTATTATGCGTCGGATCGAAAAATTGTATAGAACTAATTGTATTGCAAATGCAATGCTCTATAAATATTGTTATGTACATTTTTTCACTATCTTGATTATTTACTGAGATATATGCATTTTTTAGTTTTCGGTCTTCAGTAAAGCCCCACTCCTACATATCTCATATTTTCAATATTCTATTATGTTATTTGAAGCTTAAATACCAAATATTGTTCTCATTGAACTTTTAAGTTTTGAGATATTCAAATACTTGGCGCATGTGGGAAATCAGTTAACGCAGCCCCTGCGTGACGGACTTTTATTTGAAATTCTCCTCCTCTAAACACCGAAACACAGAAGGAGTGGGGGTTACTGATGGCCGAAAACTGAAATATGGAAGTATCTCGGTTAATATTCAATATAGAGGAACCCCTTTCTCTAACGAACAAGGCCTTGTTTTATTCAAGAACAGTAAAAGGACCTGATTATTCACTTACGGATCACCACAATTATTATTATAGCCTTTATCAGCCATACACAGGCTCGCCAACTTCAAAGCAGTTTTCCCTGTTTTATTTATGAGTTTAATCAGGACATTCGTTTTAATCTAGCCTCAGGTAGAATCTAAGAAAATGGGTAATTGTGACAATATATCAACCGTAGCGCTCTCTTATCAAGGCTTAATATATGTATTTCATTCATTGTAATGTAAAATATATCCCGTTGTATTTGGTCACGACATTTCCTTTAAAGGATTTACTCGCACTATTGTTACGCTTCACTTATTCATTTATATAAAACTAACAACAATGGCCTTCAGAGTAAACACAGCAGCCAGCAATAAATAACAAAAACCATTGTATTTATGTTTATTTTGTTTTATCAAGAAATTGATTGTAATATTTCATTTAGCTCTATTTATTATAAGTCTCTCGCTTTCATTTGATATTTGAAGATTAAATATGGAGTTTGGTAACGATAAAAAGAAAATTGCGACAGCTAAAGCGTTAACAGACAAATATTGGCAGATTTCCCCTAAGGAAAATCAGCTATTGAGGTCGTACTCATGACGCGATTTTCGAACAATTTCTTCAAATGTCCATCGAACCTACCCAGGAGATGACGAAAATGAGGTAAACTATGCAGATTTTGCCCTTGAATCAGGTATTTGCATTTATCTCAAAAAGTAAAAGTTCAAATATGGATTTGATATTTAACCTTGGAATGAAGTGGTTCATAATATAACAGATTATTGTTAATATGACATGAGTAGGAATGGGGGTTTACTGATAGCTGAAAACTAAAATATGGAAATATCAATATAGAGAAAATATGTATATTATAACATTTATAGAAAATTACGTTTGCAATAAGATTGCTTCTATATAAGTTTTCGATCCGACGAATAACAACGGAGATATTTGAAATTGTCTGTTGTATATTGAATTTTACATATATATAATTTTGAACGGACCTCATTTTTGTCATCTGCTAATTAGGATCGATGGAACTTTGAGGACATTTTTCGGACTTCGCGTCATGAGTACTACTTCAATAGCTGATTTCCCATAAGGGAACTCTGCTACAAGACCCTATGTAAATCATTTGTATATCTAATACGTTCAGAGGAATTGACATTTTCCTCATATAACGTAATTTCGAGGATCTACTCCACTTTGAATTATTTCCTTAAGGTAGTGCAGTTACACCGGAGGTTTGTTCACCCCGAATAGAGAACATACTAGCAGGTCTAGTCCAACACTGGTTTGTAGGAAACAAAATGTTTTGCAACTAGACTATTGAAGATCCTACACATCACCTATCATCAAAAGATTCATCATGATTCCAAAATAAGATTGTACGTTTGGGACTAAGGTGACTTCTAGTGATTGAAAAAGATAACTTATATATATATATATATATATATATATATATATATATATATATATATAAATCCTACAGAGGTTTCCTGCCAGAAATTGAATACTTAGCTCATTTAGCAGACCTTCCGTAGGAATAAATTCACTAATTCCAGGCTTTGTCAGCTCACAGTTCCTTACCTGCAAATAATAAAAAAAAAATTAATGCTTACAACAATGTACTAGCATTATTTACTTAGTCGTGTAATAACTATAAAATGAAATAATACCATTAAATGAAATAAAGAAAATACTTGGGTTTCGTGACGTGCCATATTATTTTAAGGGGAGATCAATTGATGAGTATCTCTAATATATTTTTCATAAATTATTTCGTTAAGTTGTTGGCAAACCTGTTTGTTATTCATTTCATACGCTTCCCGTCGGGAGGGGAATGATTTCTTATTGCCGCTTGTAATTATTCACGGTTGTGCTGTGATAAAAGTTTGTATATTTAAGTATCTATTGTTTAACTTCACGGGGGAAATCTGCTTAGTTTACACATCCCCTGCGTGACGGCTATTATAATTTTGGGTGAGACCGTTATTGTTCGTCAATTATGAGGATGAGGTTGGATGTATATATGAGATAGCGGGTAGGAGGCCACCCTGGTCGGGCAGAGGTGCTAGCCCGAAGTTCGTGGAATCCGCACAGCACGGACTCCGAGATCGTGATCAGCCATGGCAAAGATCGTGTCTCTAGCCAACCTTGGCACAGCTTCGTGATCACACCTTCACTCCTCAAAAACCCCGTTTTTTTTATTTTTTATTTATTTATATTCTTTTTCTTTTGACGCCATTCATGGAGACGCTGTTCTCACATTAGCTGTGAACTTGTCTGATAATTACAGTTCCGCCATGAATTAATTTATGAATTCCTGTTTCATTAGTGATCGATGTACTACGTGAATGAGGTTGAACTGTTCTACTTGAAGCGGAAATTAGTCCGACAGGAACTTGTAAATCTTTGAACTTGATAATTTATGAATTATTAAATCATCAACGTAGTTATGAAGAATTATGATCCCAGAAATTTCTTATCGAGTACCGGTTATTCGTACCGGCGACTTTTACTTCTTTTTGAGGCGTGTGACTCATATTTTTCATTTATTTTTCTCTTAATAAAAATCAGCTAATTTATCCAAGACGCAATTTTCAGAAATTTCTTCAAGCTTCCATCTTAGGTGATTCAAGGTGACAACATTCAAGGCAGTTGACATGTATTTATACTTTGGGTTGTAAAATAATTTCATAGCGTTTATCAATATTTCAATTAATCCTCCGTGTGTTTATGGAATCATATTTACTTGGTGAATGTCGTTTACATTTTCTAAAAGCGGCTTAACATATCTCATGCATATGTCTCTAATCATTTGGAGCAGCGGGATATGTTTCTTGAAGAGATATATGGGTTCATCATAATTCGAAGGAAAAGAATTATCGTACCGCATTTCCATTAGCAATTCCCTCCTGGAGCGCAATGTTAATGATTTATTTTTAAACAGTTTGATAACTGTGGATGAAAAGTGAGTCCTTGTACAGTAATTAACTGGAAAAGTCCAGCGGAAAACGAGGTGACCCACCATTCACGACTTTAAAAGCAGGATAACATCCAAAAAAGGTTATGCTGTGCATTTACTCATTAAGGGTCTACCTTGGTTAACGGGGGTTATCATCGAGTTGATCACTCGCTACATAAAACTCTAATCTGGAATCTCTCGAGTCCCGCTCGGGGGTGGTACCTTTATGGTCTATAATTTCTAGTTTTGATCATTTTTAATGGTTAGGTTACGTTCCAAGAAGCTTATAGATTTGCAATTCCCTTTTTTAAAAACTATATGGATAAAGAAAATAAACTGGAGATGGAACCATAAAATGATGTTTGTATAGTACTTAATAAACCTGATATTTACAGAACTATGCTGAGTATGATAATTTGAAAGGTTGAGTTGTTAAAATATTACTTTTTGTAATATACGTGTGTTGTGACCATTTTTGAGCTGGATCCGTAGGAATGTCTACTGCTTATGAAATCCTACTTGCTCTGCCCTAATTAATTTTGATGAAATTCGGTAATATTCGAAAGGAACCGACCACCCAAATTACCCTCGTTATCTGACTGCAACCATCCAAATATAGGCAGCAGCTGATCCAGATATTTCAAGAGAATCATTAAAGATGGACAAACATCAGGTCCCACTTGAATTCCTAAACCTACTGTCAACTGCCCTAATCACATCCAAAAATGCCTTATTTACATAAGCCGAATATTAATTGGTCTATGATTAAATAATTTAGGCAAGTTATTCTATTGAAGGATTGATTTTATGCGGTTTGGAAGGA
>CM032230.1:15812500-15817500 GCA_019009955.1 Riptortus pedestris | reverse complement strand
CAATATTTTTGTTTGTTCGTTACCAAACTGGATATTTAAACGTTTTTTGCAAAAAAGACAGATCAAGTTCGTTAATGCTGAAATCGACTAGTGAGGGGGGATTTTCGAAAATTCGAAATTTACTATAAATATTATTCTATACATTTATTCTGTATCTATTGAAAATTAACCGAGATATTTGCGTTTGTATTGTGTGTGTGGTCGGTAGGAGTCGGCCTATGTTCGGGACTTTCTGCCGAGAGCTAGGGCGTGGCCGTTTCTTAACTGTTCGTCCCTCGTGAATAGGTTTAAATATTTCTTACTACTACTGTTGTTATTAGGCTGATTTCTCTATTGTTTTAGCTTCACGAGGGAAATTCGCTTAGTTTACGCAGCTCCTCCGTGAAAGACTTTTTTATCATTCCAATTGTTGAGATATTTCCATATTTTTAGCTTTATATATTTGCCTGTTAACGCTCTAGTGGTCGCAATTTTGTTTGATCATTACCAAACTTGATATATAAGCTTTTTATTCAAAAATAAAGGTCAAGTTCGTTAATGGCTTAAGAAGGGGCATTTGGAATCTTCGAAATATCCCTGTTATTATTAGTCGCATCGATACATTGTATAGAATCAGTTTTATTGCAAATCGAAATTACTATAAATGTTGTTATTCATTCTAAAACATATTCGATATTTAACTGTTTCAAACAAGATCATATTTGTCCATGGCTGAAAGGGTTTAAAGAGGGCGAATATGAAAATTCAAAATACTTCCGTTATTAAACATGGAGATATAGAATATGTGGTGAGATATTATCACAAGTCTGTTATACAAGCACTTAGGAAATCTGGTTAGTTTACGAAGCCCTGACGGACTTTTAATGATAATCAGCTGTTTAGGTGACGCGAGGTTTTGGATATAAATATTTCAAGGACTGAATGTAGTGCGCTATTCTTGTAGTGGGGCAGAAAATGTATGTTAATAATGTGGGGGGGGGGGGTTTGATTGACTCATGTGTTATTAGCAATAAGCTGTTATGTCATTGACAACTTTATCCAAAGCTTAAATAGCAAATATTGTTTCCATTGAACGTACACTGTGCTATTAA
This sequence comes from Riptortus pedestris, assembly GCA_019009955.1. NCBI lineage: Eukaryota > Metazoa > Arthropoda > Insecta > Hemiptera > Alydidae > Riptortus > Riptortus pedestris. The sequence goes on along the minus strand of CM032230.1, from coordinate 15,816,409 downwards.
AATGTATTCAATACCAAATCTGATATTAAGTGTTTCATTCGTCACTAAATATAGTATTAGTTAATGGGTCGATGGTTCGAGAGGGGAATTTTAAAAATTCTGAATATCGTATTTATTGAGTCATATCGCAAAATGTTATTGAGCTAGTCTTAAGCTATTAATTATCATTATTATTATCTTTAGCTATTGATGTTCTACAATTGTTGCTCTTACATTTTTTTATCTACTACTCATCGAATGTTGGCGTACGAAAAGAGAATTTTTGGAAAGGGAAATCTGCTTAGGCTTGCATTTTACTTTGTTGGTTACCTTTTCTGTACAGAATAATGCATTGACAAAATGTTAAGCATTATTTTGTACTGATCGGGTAAGAAAAAGTACGTCATGCAGGGGCTCAGTAAACTAAGCAGACTTGCCACGTGAAGTTTTACAATAGAATAATTTTACGAGAGCCGAGCCATTCAAGGAAACGGCCGAACTATACTGCTCAAAAATGAATAGGGATATTAGTTATTTTTTCTTATCCTTTTAATTTTGATTAAATCCACCATAATTAAATTACTCTTCATGGGGGAAAAAGACAATAATTTCTCATAAATATTAATGATATTTATAATTAAAAAAAAATAAAACATGCTAGGCCCCAGATTTAATAAAAATGGAAATATCTCAGTTAATATTCAAGATAGAGAAAAAATGGATATAATAATATTTATAGTAAATTTAATTTGCAATTAGATTGCTTCTGTAAAGTTTTTCCATCCGACGTATAGTAACGGAGATATTTCGAATTTTCGAAAATCCTCTCCTCTAAACCCCCCCCCCTCCCACTGGTCCGATTTCAGCCGTTAACGAACTTGATCTTTCATTTTACATAAAACGTCTAAATATCGAGTTTGGTAACGATTAAACAAAAATTGCGACCGCTAGAGCGGTAACAGACAAATATATATACATACAGTTTTGAACGGACCTCATTTTCGTCATCTACTAGGTAGGATCGATGGATATTTGGAGAAAAATTTCGAAAATTCCGTCATGAGTACAACCTCAATAGCTGATTTCCCTTATAAATCTGCTAAAACGAAATAATATGGGGTTGGATGTATCATGTGGTGGAATTTACCCACATTTTTTTACTCTTTTATCATTATCAAAAGCAATGATAACAGACTGTATTGAGTTGGTGTAACTACTACAAGGATTGGGGTAATTCGCTGTACGATCCCTTCCCCAGAGACCACCCCTGGAGATATTGCTTTGCGCCGTGGAGCAGTAGCCCATCTCCTCCATTATCCAAGTCCACGTTTTTTCTCCTTCCGTCGACCTTGTGCTTCTTCCCGCCTTCAGCCGAAGCATTCCCGCCGGAAATAATCGCTAATAGCTCTCAGCTGTCGCCTCAAAAACAACTCCATTGTGGCGTGCTTCTTTACGTCCTTCATGTCCTTCTAGATCCTCCGCTTTATTCCTTCAACTACCTTGACATTACTTTTTGTAGGTGTTTTTAAAAAGCGTAAAAATAAAAACATATATTTGACGTTTAATATTTGCCCATTATATTTTACCTCAATGTTGTTAAAAGTCAAGGTCTGAGGAATTATCTACCCAGCAGATTCTTCCTTCTGTTTATTTCGAACTCTTTCCTTTCGTTAGCTAAAATTCAGTAAATCTATGGAAATGGAGCCCAAATTAAATTTATTTATGTCTCACAGGAACGGTTCCATAGAGTTTAGAAAAATACGCGAGGGAGGAAGGTTCGATGTCAAAACACAAATTCCATATCTTCCATAATATTTGCTGTCATAAAAATGTAAAGACCAAATTGTATTCAAATATATTTTTCGGTCACGTTGTTTATATTTGTGAATTTATATATTTTTAGTTCCGTCTCTGGTACGATTTTGATATCAACTCGACAATGGCGTATAACACTATTAACTCCGCTCTAAAACACACACACACACACACACTTGTCCGTTACCGTTCAAACAGTCCCAACGTTTGTTTAATCACTACCAAACTCAGTATATAAAAGTGCCATACAAAACAAAAGATCAAGTCCGTTAACTGCGGAAACCGGACTGGGGGGGGGCGTTAAAGATGGGGAATTTCGAAAATATGAAATACCTCCGCTATTGTACGTAGGATCGAAAAATTGCACAGATCTAATAGTATTGTAAATTTAATCTTTTATATAAAATGTATGTCCTTTATAGACTCGTAATTGGCTGAACCGAATTTTATGAAACTTGGTATGTATATTACTACTAACTCAGGCTAGGTTTCTGGCTATATTAGTATTCTCTGAGACGAACAGGAGTGGGGGTTATAAGGGAGGCCTGAAATTAAAAATAGCGATATTTCGTCTCTTATTGGTTTTTCGGCAAATATGCACATAACAAAAGTTGTTTATTTTGTTATTTAGAGTAACTTTTGTAATATACTCTTTTGTCGTATACCAAAGTATAAATGAGTTATACGCTAAAAAGTATAGTGGGAGTCAACAATTTTATATGACACAAAAGACTCAACCGAACTAAACGAAACTCCGTATGTTATTTGGTATTAACTCCTCTCTGATTATAAGCTATATTAAAATATCGAGGTACGAACAGGAGTGGGGGTTATAAGTGAGGTCTATATATAAAATCGTGATATTCCGTTACCTATTCATTTTTCGGCAAACGTGCATAAAACAAAAGTTGTTTGTTTGCTATTTAAAGTAACTTTTGTTATATGCAACTTTTGCCATATAACGAAGTTTGAATGAGGTTTACAAGACAAACTATAAAAGGGGTCAACAGTGTTATAGGACGCGAAAGACTAAATCGAAATCAACGAAACTCCCTATTTTTGACTATAATAATATGATATTCTATATATAAAAAGAAATACCCCCACAGGGAACGAGTAATATAAAAATATTGTGTATAGAGTTGAATTAAGTTCATAACAAATACTTTAATTATTGACATATCCCTAGCACGCCGGACTCGGGTGTAAATCCTAAGCATTGATACCGGAACATGTAAAAATATTGTACAAAGTAAAGCCCCCCAAAAAATACCATCATTCAGCCCCAAATGATTCCCCGGGCGAAGCCGGGTACCTTAGCTAGTTGCTCATAAATGTTGTTATATACATATTTTCTCTTTCATGAATATTAATCGAGGTATTTGGGTTTTTCAGTTTTAATCCTTCAGTAAAACCGCACTTCTACTCATGTCATATAAGCAATAAGCTGTTATATTAAGAACCTCTTAATTCAATTACAAATATTGTTTTCAAGAGTCCTTTATTATGTGAGAAACATTAAAATTCGTTAATTGACGTCATCAATTAAGATTAAATTTTACCCTTCGTAAAAACTTCTACTCATCACTTACTAAATAGTTCATCTATTTCAAGCAAAGTGTTTTAGCAGATTTCCCTTAAGGGAAATAAGCTATTGAGGTCGTACTCATGACGCGAGTTTCGAAAAATTTCTTCAAATGTCCATCGATCCTACCTAGGAGATGACGATATATTCCAAATGTAGAGATATTTCCATATTTTAGCTATATTATATATTTGTCCGTTAACGCTCTAGTGGCCGCAAATTATGTTTGATCGTTACTAAATTCGATATTTAATCGTTTTATGTAAAAAGAAAGATCAAGTTCGTTGAGTGCTAAAATCGGACCAGTGGGAGGGGGCGTATAGAGGGGGGATTTTTGAAAATTCGAAATATCTCCGTTATTATGCGTCGGATCGAAAAATCGTATTGAACTAATCTTATAGCAAATTAAATTTACTAAAAATATTGGTCTTATATGTTTATTCTCTATCTTGAATATTAACCGAGATATTTGCATTTGTATTCTGTGTATGATCAGCAGGGGTCGGCTTTGTTCGGGACGTTCCGCTGGG
>CM032230.1:15562500-15807500 GCA_019009955.1 Riptortus pedestris | reverse complement strand
AACTTAAAATGTATAATCCCTGAAAGGGTGCCACGAAACATGTAGAGAATATTTTAATAAGGAGCTTTTGTTAGCGACCCTTGACATTAAAGTATGAAAACCCCTCAAATATCAATAGACTGCTCAGATAATTCTGTTGAAATCTGATGAAATTGAGGGAGGCAACTATAGTAAACTGTAGCAGTTAGTGGGTCTCGCTCAATTGATTTAAAGACGTGCTAAAAAGTTTTAAGCCAATTATAGTTTCAAAGACGACTGTATTATATAATATATTTCATATATTATAAGGAAAACTTTTTAGTTTAAGTGAAGGCTAAATAGCCCCTTGAGAAGAAGTGGTGACCCTCGAAACGCTTGGTGGATAAAATACATACTATCTGAAGAAATAGTTCTATTTCCAGACTAAATAGCTCGAAAAAACCTGGAAGGTTTTAAAGACCCCATTTTCATTATCACCTGGTTATGATCAATAGAGATTTGATGAAATTATTTGAAAATCGATTCATTAGAACATCCTCGATAGCTGATTTCCCTCAAGGAAAATCTGCTAATAGAGATGAATTCTTTCCAAAATACCATTACATAGAACCAGGAAGCCACGGGTATTACAAAATGATAGTCACGTAGAAGCAGATGTACAATCATAGTGAATTGTAGGAGGGGACAGAAATAACACGGGACACCATTGGGAAACTCTAAGTGGGAATAAGTAGGGGTTTCGAAACAGCTGATTCCTGCCCGTCCGTCCGTTCTACACTCCTTAATGAAACATGTCAAAATGATGATTCCCCTTTGACCAATTCACTTTCTTTATTTGTCCCTTGTCGTCTCTTGTTGGCTTTTATTTATTTTTATATTCAAAGGCTGACTGATGAAGTTGTGGCGGTGACGTTGACAAGTATGATGACATTCTATGAAGAGACAGTGCTCATTAATTCTGGATGGGTCGGGGGGGGGGGGCTGGACAGGTTACGTATGTCTAACCTAACCTAGATGTCATGGATAGCCAACTTACTAAACAGCTGTTCGTTAAGGCGTGAGACTCGTGGTTTTTAGCAGATTTCCCTCGAGTGAAGTCATCTATTGGGTTGTACTCATGACGCGATTTTTGGAAAAGTTCCTCAAATGACCATAGATCCTACTCTAAGAGATGACGAAAATGAAGCCGGTTCAAAATTATGTACATATTTCGGAAATTGGAACTATATTCGTTATTATAAACCGGACCAAAAAATTGTATAGGATCACCAATCATATTGAAAATTTAAATTTCTATAAATGTTATTAGTAACAAATTTTCTCAATCATGAATATTAACTGAGATATTTGCACTTTTTACTTTTCAGCCGTCAGTAAACGCCAACTTATACTCATGGTTTATTAACAATAAGCTGTGATTATAAGCCCAATCGAAAAATATTAAAGATCCAATCTAGTTTTAGAAATGATCTTTTTTGCCTTTTTTGTACCTAAAGCATTGAGTTTTTCTATGATCGTATAAAACGGATGGATATGATAGAATGATTTTAATACTGCCTATATAATACGGATGGATAGGATTGAATACTGCACGTATAAATCGAATGGATATGACTGAATACTTATAATACTGCCTGCATAAGAACGGATGGATATGATTGTATCATTTCAATACTGCCAGCATAAAGACAGATGGGTAGGATTGATTACTTATAATATTGCTCTTTATAAAACGGATGGATAGGATTGAATACTGCACGAATAAATCGAATGGATATGACTGGATACTTATAATACTGCCTGCATAAGAACAGATGGATAGGATTGTATCGTTTTAATACTGCCAGCATAAAGACAGATGGGTAGGATTGATTACTTATAATATTGCTCTTTATAAAACGGATGGATAGGATTGAACACTTACAATTTTGCCCTTATAAAACGGATGGATAGGATTGATCATTTATAATATTGCCTGTATAAAATTGATGGATAGGATTAAATTCTTTTAATAATGCCCGTATAAAACGGGTGGATAAGATTGGATACTTTTAATACTGCAAGCATAAAAACGGATTGATAGGATTGAATACTTTTAATACTGACAGCATAAAGACAGATGGGTAGGATTGAACACTTATAATTTTTCCCTTATAAACCGGATGGATAGGATTGAGCACTTATAATACTGCCCTTATAAAACGGATGAATAGGATTGAACATTTATAATATTGCCTGTATAAAATGGATGGATAGGATAAAATCCTTTTAATAATGCCCGTATAAAACGGATTGATAGGATTGAATACTTTTAATACTGACAGCATAAAAACGGATGGATAGGATTAAATCCTTTTAATACTGCCCGTATAAGATAGATGGATAGGATTGAATCCTTTTAATACTGACAGCATAAAGACAGATGGGTAGGATTGAATTCTTATAATATTGCCCTTATATATTGAACACTTATAATTTTGGCCTTATATATTGAACGCTTATAATTTGCCCTTATATTGAACACTTATAATTTTGCACTTATATTACTATCATATCCATCTGTTTTCGGATGGTTAGGATACTGCCCAAATAAAACGGATGAATAGTATTGATCATTTATAATATTGCCTGTATAAAATGGATGGATAGGATTAAATTCTTTTAATAATGCACGTATAAAACGGGTGGATAAGGTTGAATACTTTTAATACTGCCAGCATAAAAACGGATGGATAGGATAGAATACTTTTAATACTGCCAGCATAAAAACGGATGGATAGGATTGAATCCTTTTAATACTGCCAGCATAAAGACAGATGGGTAGGATTGATTACTTATAATTTTTCCCTTATAAACCGGTTGGATAAGATTGAATACTTATAATACTGCCTATATAAAACGGATGGGTAAGATTGATTACTTTTAATACTTCCAGCGTAAAACGGTTGGATAAGATTGAATACTTATAATACTGCCAGCATAAAAACGGATGGATAGGATTGAATCCTTTTAATACTACAAGGATAAAATGGATGGATAACGTTGAATACTGAGGACGAATTGTAACGTCCTTAAATAATGAAAAATTAAATTATTTTTAAATTATTAGACACAGTTTTTTTTGAGACTTTGAAATTGGACTACCCGCCAGGAATCGGAGTTGGCACTCCTGGGTAACTAGGTTAGTACTCTACCTATGAAACCTCAAGTAAGAACTCCTATTTGGCGAATAATTAATTATTTTTCAAATATTTGTATACAGAGAAAAAATAAATTATTTTAAAACTTGTGGCACAGACAATGTTTGTTACTAATTATATTAAGAAAGATAAAGGTTAAAACGAGTTGCAGAATCTGTAGCGAAAAGAAAGTAGGAGTCGTGATAGTCCAGCTATTTACCCTGTCCACTGAACTCTTTCGTCATTTAAGGTTTCCAACAGTTGGCTACACTGTACAATTCCCGCTCTAAGGCGGGAACTCTGGGCTTCACAGCAGAGTCAGCGACCGCTTGTTCTAAGAACTGCTACTAATTAAAGATTGTTATTGGTTATACTAATGGTCTGTTTCGATATTGGAATGTGTCCGATGATGATAAATGGACGGAGGTAGCTATATATAAAATTTAATAAGTTGCTGGGACTAGTAATCTTTTATTTATTTTTACAACTTGAATAATTTACTTAGTAATTATGCTTTTGTTCCAAAGAAAGTATATATTTTTGTTGTACTTTTTTATTTAAAAACTTTTATGTGATTTCCAAGTATGAATATGAATTTGTGTAGAATCCTTGGTTCCAGTAGTACCCTTGTGAAGAGGTAAGTCATTGTATTGCTTCTCTATTATTCCTCTTTATGCGTTTTAGCAGATTTCCCTCAAGTGAAATCAGCTATTGAGGTCGTACTCATGATTCGATTTTCTAAATATTTCTTCAAATGTCCATCGATCCTACTAGATGACGAAAATGAGGTCAGTTTAAAATTATATATATACTTACCAGTTACTGCTCCAGCGGTCACAATTTTCATCTTTTCAATTTCGGTGATATTTCGACATTTTAGTTTTCGGCCATAATAATCAACTCCTACTTATGTCATATTAACAATAAGTTGTTATATTATGGCGCACATTATTTGCAGCCTATACGTATACCAAATATTGATCTCATTGAACTTTTACCTTTTGAGGTAAATGTAAATACATGACGGACGTGGGAAATCTGCTTTGTAAACGCATACACTGCTGGGCCAACTTTTATGTATGTACAGTTCCCGGTGTGTGTTTCTTTCATTTGTGTTTTTTAGATTTTAATTTGACTATTAGTTTTTTGACTATCTGTTCAATTTTTATACATATTATCTGTGAATATTCATTTTTTATTTATTTATTCTGTCTATTTATTTGAATTTTATATATCAATAATCTCTGTAAAAATTCAATTTTAATCAGTATTCATACATTATCTATAAATATTCTCTGGGTCACTAATTTTTATTTTCCCTAATGCTATATGATTTTAATCTAATACTTTTCCTTCAATGTGTACTTATATTTTTTTAAATTAATCATAGCTTTATGAAGTTTTTAATTTTAAATGTTTGCAAGCATGACACTGATAATGAAGCGAGTGCTCCGAAAGCAATCTGTCGCATAGAATAAATATTTGTGAAGGAAGGATGTCTTAGTTTGTTCTTATCTAGATCACATTTCTCCATCATACAGCGCCTCAAAAATCGATGAACTTGTGTTTAAAGTTCTTAATTGGTTATTCCCTGTTCTGATATTTTAAATCAAAAATTTTATTAGAGCACGCAACTCCTTAAAAGATAGTAACGTTGCTAATAATTCCCCCCCCCCTCAAATATTTAAATGCTATTTGTTCTTAATTAGTATTATTTGTGACCAAAATCGGTTTCTCAAAAGAGTAAACCATGAACCTTATTTCTGCATTAAAATATAAAATAATGTAGTAAAGAGTATATTACAGTGGAATATAAACCACTCCAATAGAATGTAAACTCGAGCTGTAGAATGTATACCGCTGAAGAAGATTTTATTCTACTAAAGTGAAATGTAAACTTCACAGAATGGATCCCAAGGGACATGGTCAGGAATAGAGGAAGACAGTGCCTGAGATGGAGGGACGAGCTTACTGCAGTCGTTGGCAACAATTGGTGGAAAGTGGCGAGAGATCGAGAATGGTGGAAGAGGATGGTCAGAAAACTTTGACAATTAGGATGGACTCCTTATTATACCTCTTAATGGGAGAGGCTTTTATCCTATAAAAAGGATACCAATAAAGCTATTATTATTATATCGAGTTTGGTAACGATTAGACAAAAATTATGACTGCTAGAGTGGTTAAAGACAAATATATATATATATATATATATATATATATATATATATATATATATATACTTTTGAACGGACTTCATTTTCATCATCTCCTAGGGGTGATCAATGGACATTTGAGGAACTTTTTTAAAAATCGCGCCATGAGTACAACTTGAATAGCTTATTTCCCTTAAGAAATCTTCTAAAATGTAAACTGTTATAAGTATAGTAAAGTATAAACTACTACGGTAGGATGTAAACTACTTCAATGAAATGTAAATTACTGTAGCAGGATGTGAACCACTGAAGTAAAAGGTAAACTACTAGCTTTTACTACTGTAGTAAAATTGATGTTACTGGAGTAGAATGTAAACTACTGAGAACTTTAACTGCTGTTGTAAAATACACACAGTACATAGCCCGAAGTAAAGAGTATATGAGGGTGAATGGTAATGTATTTGCTCATTTAGACTTCCTACATATAAATATTGCTGAGAGAGAAAGCTGTCCGTAGGAAATTGTAGAGCTTAAACCGGAAGACAGATCAAATTGAAGTTATCCTTCTTCCGCCTAACTCCTTCTATCAGATGTAATCAGTCTGTAATAATCAGTTATCCTCTAATGACAATAATAGACTTATCACCATCTGATGACATAACGCGGCTTCTCACAGCTTATCTTCTCCTGGGGCTTTTCAAGACCATTTATTTACACGACGTTTGGATTTTAGCAGATTTCCCTCAAGGGAAATCAGCTATTGAGGTTGTACTCAATATATATATATATATATATATATATATATATATATATATATATATATATAAAAATCTATATATTTGTCTGTTAGCGCTCTAGCGGTCGCAATTTTTGACTTATTGTTACCAAACTTGATATATAATCATTTTATACAAAAAGAAAGATCAAGTTCGTTAACGGCTAAAATCGGACCAGGGGGAGGGGGGTTTAGAGGGGGAGAATTTAGAAAATTCGTAATATCTCCGTTATTATTCGTCGGATCGAAAAATTGTATAGCACCCATCTTATTGCAAATGTAATGTTCTATAAATGTTGTTATGTACACTTTTTCACTACCTTGATTATTTACTGAGATATTTGCATTTTTTAGTTTTCGGTCTTTAGTAAAGCCCCACTCCTACTCCTCTCATATTTTCAATATTCTATTATGTTATGAAGCACTTTATGTGAAGCTTGAATACCAAATATTGTTCTCATTGAACTTTTACGTTTTGTGATAAATGCAAATACGTAGCGCACTTGGGAAATCTGCTTAGTTAACGCAGCCCCTGCGTGACGGACTTTTTATCCTTTTGTCGTACGAACTTTTGTCAAACAACCTTCAATCTCAACTTTGTCCTAGGCTAGTACTTGGAGCGAAAGCTCACCTGTAGGACATGCCTAGCTGAAGAGATCCGAAAGATCGAAACGAAGTCATCCCAAACGTGTCTATTGCACTTACAGTGAATCCCGAAACCAACCTGTTACAGTTACCAAAGCCCCATCTCTACACTGAAACATAACTGTAACAGGTTGGTTTCGGAATGCACTTTCAGTGCGATAGACATGTTTGGGATGACTTCGTTTCGATCTTTCGGATCTCTTCAGTTAGGCGTGTGCTACACGTGAGCTTTCGCTCCAAGTGCTAGCCAAGGACAAAGTTGAGATTGAAGGTTGTTTCACAAAAGTTCGTATGACAAAAGGATTTAAATCCAAACGTCGTGTGAACAAACGTCGTGTAACCAACACTCTTGACGGAAACAAGCAGTTTTGCTTAAAACATTTGTTTATTAACATTAATAAGTTCTAAGGCAATAGGATATGGGCAACCATTGACATGTTGTGGGCCAGTGTGCAAATACGTTCCCGGGTCGCTTTTAAATGTAGTGCATTTTAAAGTAGTCTTCATAATTTTTATACGATAGATATCAGACGTTAAATTATACGACAATGTAATTATAATATAATTTATTAAAATAACAAAATGAAATGAAAAAAATAGGAACAACACAATTAATTCAACAACAAATTAAATCGTAAAATTTAGAACTATTACAAACAACGAGAGTTAAATAGCGACGCCGAAATCAATGATGATCAATGAGCTTGGATTTGTGGAACTAATCCATCGATGCTTATATTAATTCCAGTGATACAAAGACGTAAAGAATTTTCCAAATTATCGTCAGTCAGCCTTGTACGATGTTTTGATTTATTAACTTTCATTATTGAAAAGAACTGTTCGCATTTATGAGTACGGCCAAATGCACAGATCTCTCCTCATCTTCCTCATTTGGAGTAAGTAGTGTAATATTTTTGTTTAATTGGGTTTTTCAAAATGTCTCGCGGGCCGGATCAAATCTTACAGCGGGCCAGTGGTTGTCCACATATCATCTAATGGATTAGGGAAGCTTCGGAAATAACAAAAGATTGCATCTGTTGCATATAACTTTTAAACCTGATAAATCAATGCCGCCTTTAACTGAACGTTGATTTAAACGTCTGACCTTGTCAATGGTTTTCTTTAATAACTATATACATTCATGTATAACGTACCTCATTTTCGTCATTTCCCTGGCCGGATCGATGGTCATTTGAGGACATTTTTCGAAAATCGCGTCATGAGTGCAACCTCAATAGCTGACTTCACTTAAGGGAAATGTAAACCCCGGATTGGAGCACGAGAACAATTACTAAGTGTAGGCTACAGCTACAACAATAATAACAGAGGCTAAAATATTATTAGATGCATTGCGAAGGCTTTTATCCGTTATCAATTCTACTAATGGGGCCTGAGAGAGAGTAATGAAGGCTGTACGCTAACTCATGGGTATATATGGTGATGAGCTGAGATAAGGGCTGTTACCATTGAGCAGTGTATGTAGATAAGGATGAAGCGGTTCCCGCCAAATTGGGCAGCGAGGTAGGAATTAGTCGGTAATGGCTCCAATCAAATGTAGAGAGGTAGGCAACGCCCTCTACTACCTCTATGCCTCTCCAGGCTAAAGGTCACCTGTTCGCAGTGACGCAAGCAGCCTCGTTAAAACAGCCAATAACTTGTAATTACCGTAAGAAGATCAGCCTCTCGATAAATATTTCATTTTCAAAGGTTCCTTATGAGAATGTTCACTATTTCCTTCTTTACATTCTAATAAGTCCAACATGTATTGAGGTTCTTGCATATCCTGTTCTGCGGCGATATACATCGGGGAAGTAACCCTCATAGGTATTTCTTCATTCCAAAACGCCAGTCCTTGGATTGGAATGGAGGTCCTTGTGGTCGAAATCGGTTTCCCAAAGGTCGACATAAACGAAAACTGAATTTGTGGGTCGGCGAGGCTTAAAAATCGACCCCTATTAATTATAACAAGTTTTTATTTGAAACTTTCAAGATACTGTATAAGTTGTGTTACGTGTACCAACTTGTTATAAGAATGACTAATATTTTGATAGGAAGGACGAGGAGCTTAAGCAGAAGTAGAACCGAGGCTATCAGAAGTTCTGGTTGAAGCGCAACATTGAAGCACAATATCGTGCATTGTGGAACATTCCAGAAAAATACCTTATCGCTTTTCAATCATCATGCCTAACCGAAAAAGTCCTCAGTGTGGTTACAAATTTTGATAATGACGTCAAGTTTACTCACTTAGTCAGCCGCAAAGTTTTTTAATTGGCAAGTATTTTCAGTTTTAAGCGAAGTTTGGTAAGCATAGTTGAGAGTAATTGAGAAGTATTTCAGGGATCCTGGTTTGTAGGAATGATACAGGCACCCTCGGAGTAACTGGGGTAGTAGAGGTATCTATGGAGCAACGTCTAAATTTTGCAACACTGACTAGGACATAAGGCAATGAGAAACCACTGTCCGAATTTACTCCCTTCCTAGCACCATGGAAGTTCCAAATAATAACGATGAACTTCCAAATGAGGTAAGTGAGAACAAGTCTTATCAAAGCAATGGAAAAAAAGGAGAGTGAAACATCTTGTGCATTTCTTAAGGCACAACGACTTCATTACAAATATATTTGAAGGTAAGGTTCTTGGGCATAAGGGAAGAGGAAGTACTACAAAATCCTATTTTGAAGACATCAAGTATGGATTTCGGTGAGTATAGAAATATGAAAAGAGCAGCTTCCGATAGAACACAATGGTTGCAACTACAAGACGTAGCCTTTAGATTATGATGATGTATTTTGCATAGGGAAAAAACTAGAGACAGGGTTTTTAAAGTAATTTGGGTTTGAGGTATCAGTTCACTTTGGAAAAGGGGTTTCTTGCTCAAAATAGTTTGTGAATCCCTAATTTAGACTCTACATTTTCCGCAGTAACAAGCCTATGTAAACAGGAATTAGAAACCTTTGTTGGACTGGAGATGTTCAGTGACTCAGTTACTCAAAGTAAACATCCCATGAGTAGGAAAGGGGCTTTGCTCTGACTCAATACTCATAAGTGCAAATGTATCGGTTAATATTTCAGTTAAAGAATAAAAGTATTTGTACAAAATTCTAACAACAATTGCAGTATAATATTTTTCGGCCCAAATCAGAGTAACTTAAATATTTTGTCATTTTTAACTATTCGCCCTCTAAACCTCCTCGCTTCCTGAAACCATTTTAGATATTAGCTAACGTATCTTTTGTTGTCCATGAAACGTTTAAATATTAAGTGTGGTGAAGATCAAACGAAAACTTGCAACCGCTAGATAAATATAGATAGATAAATATGCATATATATATTAGAAATATTTTGAAAATTATGTGATTATGAATACAACCTCGTTAGCGAATTCCCCTTCAGATAAATCTGCTAAAAAATTAGCTTACGACAACCAAAAAGTGCAAGTACTAGGCGAGGATTTAGATGTTGATGCACATACAAAATGCATTCTGCAGTGATGATCTTATAACTTCATTTGGCCCTATATTTTTGTAAATAAATTAAATGACTGTGTTTGGAGGATAATTTAAGAGGAGTGCTGTGTTGTCTACTTTAGATTTCTTGAGGAATTATCCGTTTTCCACGTAAGGAGTTATTTGTATATTAGAGTTCTCAACCTACGATAAATCCTCAACTATTTACATGTTATTAACACATTAAGCTAATCGAGTCATTTTTATCTTAAATGTCACAAACTTTTAAAATATGGTTGTTATTAAGGGAGGAATGGTGTATAAAATAGAAGGTGCTCCTGTGCTGGTATTGCACACCGTGGCTTGGTGGAATTTTAGGTTTAAGGACAAATCCTCTTGAAGAGCCTGTCGTACATAGTGAAACATGTGTGAGTGTTTAATTAAGTTAAGAGGAAGGAAATAATGTGGTGTTTTATTTTATTACCGTCGGCCAGCATCTATCCCATTTGAAGAATCCATTAAGTCTGTCAGGTTTGAAAAACGTTTTTGAAAAGTGGAGTAAACCTATTCCTTCTTCTGGCCGAATGCCAGGGGGTTCTATGACATCACAGCAAGGACATTCTAGGAAAGCAGTAGAATTTAGTGGAATTTTTATCTTCTGTGCTATTGGAGATGGGGTCATTAGTGATTCTTGGCGATGCTCTCTCATTGTGTAAGGGGAGATGTCATCAGTTTTGTAAGATGGTGGTGCATTGGGCGAAGCCCTCTCACGAATAAGGATGAGTTAGCTTCCAGATATATTGGATAACAGGGGCTTCTATCTACATCTTTAATTGCATCTCCATATTGCCACAACTGAGCTGAATAAGTAAATTGGGCTCTGTAACTCTGCGGCCATTGCGTAAATTCGTTTCCTTAACAACCACCACTTACTCGACGAAATTTGATACCCAGAGGCTTGTCTGTTGTTGCCTGTTTAGATTCAAACTGGATACTGCTATGTTTTTGTATTCGGCTACATACTGACAATTTTCATGTGTTTAGCGAAATTAGCTATTGAGGTTACATTCATGACGGGATTTTCGAAAAAAAAACCCGTCAAATGTCCATCAGTCCTACCTAGGAAATGAAGTCCATTCATATATATATATATATATATATATATATATATATATATATATATATATATATACATGTGTGTGTTTGTCTGTTAACGCTCTAGCGGTCGCAATTTTTGTTTGATCGTTACCAAACTCCATATTTAAACGTTTTATGCAAATAGGCACATCAAGTTCGTTAATGGTTGAAATCGAACCAGTGGGTGGGGGGGGGGGTTCGAATTTCGAAATATCTCCGTTACCATAAGTCGAATCAAAAAAGTGTATAGAACCAATCTTATTGCAAATTAAATGGCCGTTTCCGTAACTGTTCGACTCTCGTGAAATTTCTCTATTGTAAAACTTCACGGGGGAAATCTGCTTAGTTTACGCAGCCCCTGAGTGACGGACTTTTTTTATTATTTATTTTATTTATCTCTTTTCTTTCTTTATATTTTTTTTTATATTCTTATTATACTTTTATTGGCTTAATTTTTGTGCAAACTTATTAATTTTATTTCATTGACATTTGCTTTTATTAATTTATTTTTTCTTAATTTCATGTGATTGATGATTTAGCAGTGTAGTCAGCAACTCAGCATTGGTCAGCAGCCACAGTCATTTCTTTAAGAAAGTATTTTTCTTCTTCTTGTATTTTCTCTATCGTGTATTTTAACCGAGATATTTGTATTTTTAGTTTTCAGCCTTTAGTAAACCGGTCCTACTCTGGGAATATTGACAGTAAGTTGTTATACCATGAAACATTTTATTTGAACTTAAATACCAAATATTTATTTCATTGAACCTTAACTGTGGTAAATCCGTGTAAACTCGATTTGTGATCATTTAAGATTCGACTTTCTTGACTCGAAAATGTTCATTTCGTATACATATTCGATACTTAACAGTTTCATTCTACACAACAAACTTCATATTATTTTATGGATGAAAACGGTTGAGAAATAGAAGAAGGGTGGGTGGCTCAGAAAATTCATATCTCTGTTATTATGATTCCAGTCAGAAAGTGTTATAGAACCAATATTGTTTACGTATTAATGTCCTTCAAATCTTGTTTTATACATTTTTCCATAGCTCAAATATTAAGACAGTTATTCGCAGTTAATTGTTTTCAGCCTTCAGTAAAACCCCACTTCTACTCATCAAATGATTTCAATGGTGTTCGGCACCCGTCCATGGGAAATCTGCTTTGTTTACGCAGCCCCTGCGCAACGGATTTTTTATTTGCTTCAGTTAATCAAGAAGACTTTCATTTGATTCGTTCCTCTCGAGCTAATAAAACTGAAGTCAAGTCATTTTCAGTACTTTCGAAAAGGCAATTAACAATCCTATCTCAAGTGACCCAGATACAATCAGGGAAAGGTCACACGCCTTATTGTCACAATTAAAGAAAAAGTGTACAAACTTTATTGCGGAAAGATTACAATATAAGAGATCTTGGGCGTGCGTGTATGTGCTCTGTGAAAGGACTTAGCAGGAATGATATTCATGTGACATTTAACTCGGAAAAAGGGCACCGTGATAATTTAGAAAATAAGATAACGGATTAAGACATGTGCCAGCAACTCCTGATTAAACAGCCAACCACAAATGGCTTATTTATAAACCAGATTAACATACCAAAAGAAGGACGAATAACAAATTTTTATGATTTCCAAGATTTTTTTTTTATTTTATTTAAGAACGAACAAACATTACTTTCAATGTCAATATATTCGATTTGTTTGTTAATTTTTTTAAAATTCTTACATACATAACTATAAAAATAGCGTTGTATATATTGCACTTAGTTTCCTATTTTTCATGATACTTATTAGCAGATTTCTCGCAAGGAAAATCAGTTATTGAGGTTGTACTCATGACGCGATTTTCTAGATCGCGCTAGAAACTTGTGGTAACCTGTAGATAACCCGCCAAAATAGCCATATCAGTAAAAACTGAATGTTAATAAATAATAATAATAATAATAAAAAGCAACACAAATATGACCCATTAAAAAATATATTTTAAATGAAACGGAATTAATAATTTCATTAATTAAATAAAATAAGAACTTGAGGGACGCCATTGAAAACATAATTGATACGAAGGTTGGAAGAGTTTTTGTGAAATTTTGGCACGTGATCAACCCCAGTAGCTTCTTTTTCTAAAGAAACCCCTAAAAAGGGGGGATAATAATTAAAATGTATAAGTTACATTTGAGGAATTGTTCTGAAAATGGCCTCGTTTAGAAATAGATTTTGAAGAAATTAATCCTTCTTATAATATATCCCAAGACTTGAGGCCCACTCTAAATTACTAATATAAGCTGAGGGTTAATTTTAACCTGTACTTTTGATATGAGTAACTAAACAAATTGAGCGATGACAGAAGAAAATTAGAATCCACCCATTGTCAATCATTATCAAGAATTATAATTTTCTCCTTTGACGTTTCATTAACCAACAACACAGTTTTTAGGCCTTATAGAAATATAAAAAAAATAATTATGATGTGTTATAAATCGGAAGATTATTTCAATTAACAAACTGTCAGTAAGTTGGGCTGGCGTTGCTAGAGAATCACTTACACCATATTAATATTAACAAGAGCTGTTATCATATTTGTAACTTGTTATCACAGGCACCGCTATGATAAATATCCCTATTTTGATAAGATAAATCATATGATGTTGAAACCATCTGCTCACTTCTCACCTAGGCGACGGTTTCCCATTAATCCTAGACTTAATAGGATGAACCTCTCTTATATAAACGGTTTGAAGAAGTAAAATTTCACGCCGAGGCGTTGTTTGTTATGCACGGAAGGCACGTACCAGGGGGAGAAAAATTTCTAATTAAATGATGATTATTTTTCGTTAGTCGGCCCTCGGATTCGTGGGTTGTTGTGTAACAGCGAAGGGTAGCCATTAACTCATCCCGGGCAATTAGCTTCACGACAAACACAAGCTACCAAAACAATCTCAAATATGTTTATTAATCATGTTCTCTAAACATTAGAATTTTCATCACGCAGGGGCTGCGTAAACTAAACCGATTTCTATTTCTAAGTGAAAAGTGAGGGTTTATGGGGGTGGGGGGGCGAGAAAATACTAATTTAACAAGACTCGCTTTATAACATTCCTCGACCAGGTAGAGATATTACTTGACCGATATAACGGATATATTTTGACTTTTTTTTCGAATCCCCCAACGCCTCTTCCACGTTCCAATTGAGTCATTAACTAATACGATAGGTTGGATCAGAGGTTCCCAAAGTTTTTTGTGTCGTAGACCCCTTGCCATGTTTTTCGGTTTTGGGTAGACCCCCTAATCACCTGATATTGATTTTTTCTAAATTTCTTACTGTAGTGAAGTTTAGTGTTAAAAACTTAAAGTAAATACATGTTAAGTCGTATACATTTATTAATTGAATTTAAATTAAAACTACTCAAAATAAAATCTTGTGTCTGTTATATAAAATATATGTAACATAAAATAAACTATGCAATAAGTAAATGCTTTAGTGAGAAGGATGAACCTGATGCTTTAATAATAAATTATCAACATTTGGCGTCAATTTTGTAAGGTTAAATCTTAAATCTCCTAATGATGTCCAGTCTGTTTCGTTTTTTCGTTAGGAGCTTGGTAACAGCGCTGAACCCCCTTTCCACTAGGTATGGCGATGGAAAGGAAATTAAAAATTTCCTCGCTATATTCCATAATACGGGATAAGTCTCTGGTATGTTGTTTTGCAGCCAGAATTGCTTATATCCGTTTTTAAACTGAACCTTAAGTTCTTCGTTTGTACTTAGTTCAGTCAGTTCCTCTTCTATTGTGACATTCGTCTCTTCTATGTCACCATATGGGTTAATTATCCACGGTGGTATTACCATAGTCAAAACATCCTCAAACCTAGTTTCAAAATCTGATTAGAAGGCATTTAAATGTTGAACGTAGGTTGAAACGTCGTCTTCCTGGCAGTTTGTCTGTGACAATTTGGGGAACTGGGAAAATTCGCCCCGTCCAATATTTTGCTTCATTAGTTTAATTCTGGCAAGAAACGCTGATAAGATGGACTTTCTTTTAATCAAATTTAGACTGAGGAGGGGAATGTTATGAATGTTACTTACGGTTTTGACATGATGGAACTTAAAATAAAATATTACACAACGAATAGTAATAACAAATTGTATGAATGCACAATATGTTGATTGTACATAATTATAATACCGATTGCTAAAGCTTTGAAAAAGAAACTATTGAGGAGTACTCGTGTAATTTTGCATATGATTTGAATATTAAACTACTAATAACTGAAGTCATGATTGGCGTAATTTATCTATCTTTGCTAACTACGAGTATAAAACTAAAATTTAACAAAAAATAATGTACTTACTTTTCTCCGGCACTGTGTGATAAACTACCAGTTTATGTTTTTTTTTTTTAAAAATATTTTCTTAGCACTTTCCTTTTCAAGATTCAGGAAACGAATAAACGTATTTGTCTCACATTCGTATTTATAGAGTGACGAATTGAACAAGTCAGTGCAAGTTCGCGAAGCTCTGAGACTGCACGTATGCTTGTAACAAGATGATACTGGTATATCATTATGTGCAGGTTTTTACAAGTTCAAAATGTATTGCGACCACAAAGCGAATGCCTACATACTACAACTTACACAATTTTATAAACATATATAATACATTTTTTACTTCATAGGTACTTTTATAAATAATGTATATGTCTTTATATTATAAGATAGTATAATGTAAGTAAATAGGTACTATCAGTGTATGTTGAGATCCACTATCGTAGACCCCTATTTTCATTTCATGGACCCCCCAAATTTTTTTTTTGCTGACGTACACCCCTCGCAGGTTGTCATAGACCACTGGGGGTCGATATAGACCACTTTGGGATGAAGTTAAATGTCAAGTAAGAAAGAAACATTTCTGAGTCACGACTTTAAATTCTTATTTGATGGTGATGACACCATGAATGCTATGTTATTTGTATGTATCTAACATAGCAAAAGGCCATTGAAAATAATATTTGTTATTTAAGCTTGAAATAAAACATTTCATGATATATTGGCGTGGTGTAAACGTACTATTTCTGAAAGTGGGGATTTACTCGAAGCTGAACATTAACTAACAAAGTAACTACCATTCATAGGAAACTAGATTAACAATAAGACTGGTTCATTACAATAATTCTTTCAAATTTTCAAAATTTGTCTCCTCTAAGCCCCCCGCACTGATTGATCGTTACCAAACTCCTATATTCAAATGTTATAAAAAATTGAAGACCATGTTCTTTATTGGTTCAAATCGAACAGTCGAATGGTGGTTTAGAGGATTTCAAATTACGAAAATTTGATACATCTCTTTGTTACACGCCTGATCTAAAAGTTGTATTGAACCAATGGTATTGCAAATAAAATTTATTATAAATATTGACATATAAATTTATTATCTATCTTTAATATTGACGGAGATATTTGCATTTTTCAGTTTTCAGCCTTCAGAAAACCTCCACTCCTACTCATGTCATATTAACAATAAGCTGTTTATCATCAAACACTTTATTCGAAGCTTGAATACCAAATATTATTTTCAACAGATCTTTAATCGATGAGATTACATGTAAATATTTTTTATTATGGCGTCATAAATCATATTGTACATTCTAAAGTCGAAAATGTTGATTTCAACAATAATATCATCGAACACATTATTGTAAGCTTGAATACCAAATATTGTTTTCAATAGATCTTCACTTTACGAGATCCCTTGTGTTATGCCACCATTAATCATATTGTACATTATAATACCGAAATAGAGGGATTTAATGGGAAGGGAATTTAAATTTTTTTCCATTATTATGAGTCGGAACGAAAAATGTTGTAGGAAAAATCTTGTTAAGCTAGTGTTGCTCTACAATTCTTGTAGTATACATTTATACGTAACTCAAATAATAATCAAGTTATTCCTAATTTCTTCTTTTCAGTCTTCGAAAAAAGCCCCACATCTTCGCATCGGATTTTTATTTACAAATAGAGAATATATGGAGAGATGTGATCAGTAGTGCGGTCCCTTTACGAGGGTCCTTCAAAATGCTCGGAGAATTAAAATGTGTAGAACATCAATAGTTTAACACGACTCGTTTTATAACATTGTCTTGAAACGACCCATAATAACGGAGATATTTTCGAATAATACATTCGAGAATGAGTAGGACCACGCGTTTATAAAAGTTATTAAATTCTTTACTCTCCAAAGAGGAAATTAAGGTTTTTGGTGACGTAAAACAAATTTTGAGATTAAGGTAAGCTATAGTCTGGTTCTAAATAACGTACTACAACAAACGATAGACATTTATAACTACAAATTATTATAAATGTCATAGTAGATGCTACTTGTTGAATAATTTGCAATCTAATTATGCAGGCATTAGCTAAAGCGCTAACACACACATTTATTATACAAATGTAACATAACCTTTTCTTGTAATTGGATATTGTAAGTCTAGTGAAGTAGCTAATTGCATTTAACTTCCATAAAAGTGAACTATTAAAGGCTGAGTAATTATTTTTCATCATAAACAAGGATAAATAGATTCCTTATTAACAATCAGCAATGCGTATTGAATTAGTCATTAAGGAACTGATTCAATCATTTATTATGTAAATCAGAAATTGTATACTTGAAGGTGTAATAATGATGGTAAGTTATAAATAGATCATTTTGTTAATGAAAGCAAGTAAAATGACACGCCCATTCTTTTCATCATAATGATTCTAACAAAAAAATAAATAATGGGGAGATTAACCCAAACGTGAGTTTGTTTACAAATGAGATAGATGGTTAAATAAATGTTTGTGTAATTTGATTTAATAGGCTGTATTAAGTTACAAAGGAATTATTAGAGCCGATCAGCTGATTATGCTATTCCGCCATTGCCTATTGCAGCGAGGTATGACAGCATAATTCATGCATTTGCAGATGAAGCAGATAAAGATGGAGTATCGTTGAATATTGATTTGATCCGATGACAGTATCAATAGCCTAAGCAGCAAATCATGTCTGCTGTCATTAGGCTCCGACTGACATCACCACAAAGGCATTGGGGTTTTTTTTTCTATTTTCAGAAACATCAAACATCAAATATCAAGCTTATACAGCTTTGTGTGTGTGTGTGTGTGTGTGTGTGTGTGTGTGTGTGTAGTATATTATCCCGGATTCAAAAAGTCCATCACGCGAGGGCAGCGAAAACTAAGCAGATTTCCCAAGTGCTGGTAAAACACAATGGGGACATCACACAACATATTCTCTTTTTTTTTTCTTTTTTTTCCCCACCTCTGCCCCCGCTGTACCTTTGGGTTTCCCCATACCAGCGATCTCCATTTAATAAGAGATATAAAATTTTCAATAGATAAATTGGGCCTGGTAACTTAGCCTAAATCACCGAGCACGGCTAAGCATTAAAGTGCAACATTTGGGAGTTTTAATTTAAGTCCAAAAAGTCCGTCCCGCAGGGGCTGCGTAAACTAAGCAGATTTCCCACGTGAAGTTTTACAATAGAGAAATCCGCCTAATAACAGCTGTAGTAGGAAGGGATCTCTAAACCTATTCACGAGGGACGAATAGTTCTGGAAACGGCCACCAGAGCTCTCGGCGGAGAGTCCGGAACATGGCGGGGTTCCGTCGACCACACACACAATACAAATGCAAATATCTCGGTTAATATTCAAGATACTGAATAGATGTATAGAACAATATTTATAGTAAATTTAATTTACAATAAGATTGATTCTATACAATTTTTCGATCCGACGCATAATGGAGATATTTTGAATTTTCAAAAATCCCCCCCTCCCACTGGTCCGATTTCAGCCATTAACGAACTTGATCTCTCTTTTTACGTAAAACGCTTAAATATGAAGTTTGGTAACGATCAAACAAAAATTGCGACCGCTAGAGCGTTAACAGACAAATATATATATATATGTATATATATATATATATATATATATAATATATATATATATATATATATATATATATATATATATAATTTTGAACGGACCTCATTTTCGTCATCTACTGGGTAGGATCGATGGACATTTGAGGAAATTTTTCAAAACTCGCGTCATGAGTACGACCTCAATAGCTGATTTCCCTTAAGGGAAATCTGCTAAAAGTCCTAGGGGAACCCGCAGCTGCGACTCCTTTGCCTCTGTTCAGAGAACTGGCAGCAAGAGCCTAACTAACTAGCCCACATACCTAAAGCCTAAATACTAACCTAATCCCACTTAAAACTATACATATAATTTACAAATAAATTCAATCAAATCAATTCAACAACATATTCTCTGTTCCTACGTAAAACAAGGTAGATATTTTGAATTTTCAAATCCCCTAAACCCTTTATTATCCCCCCCCCCCCGGCAACAATTTCCCTGCCCGATTTCAATCATTAACCATGATCCATAGTCTTGAATGAAACAGTTAAATATCGTGTATAGTGTGGAACAAATCACATATTAACTATTGATATTTTAAAAACCCATGAGTAGGAGGGGGTGAGGTGTTACTGATGGTACCTACTAATCATGGCATTATAACTGCCTTAATAGACCTAGGACCTAAGACTACAGAGCATTTGGGGATGCCCCTCCTTGTCGACCTACATTGAGATGGAAATAAAAAAAGTTCGTCACGCACGGTCTGCGTAAACTAAGCAAATTTCCCACGAATCAGTATAACACCTGTGATCTTCTCACCACATAAACCCTATTTCTATGTAAAAACCCGATTAGTAAAAGGGTTGTAGGGGAGGGTCATTGGAGGCTGAAAACGAGAAAGTACGAATAACTCGCTTAATACTTCAGTTATCAAAAAATGCATATAGTAACAATAGTATACAATCAAAAGTTTAACAAAAATGCTACTATAACATATTATAATCTGATTCTTAATAACGGAGATATTTTAAATTTCAGCCAATAACAAATCTTTAGTGTTGACTGAAACGGCTAAATATCGATTATGGTATTGATCAAATAACCATTTTCGAGTAAAGAACGAAAAGTCTTTATTAACTACTTCATCACATGACGTATTTGCTCGTATCCCATAAAGTAATAGTTAAATGAGAACTATGGTATTTCACCTTGTAATGGAGTGATTCACTATATTACAGATTAAATGTAATTTGACATTAGCAGGAGTGGGGGTTTAGAGATGGCCGAAAACTGTAATGTAGAAATATCTCTGTTAATATTCAATATAGAGAAAACATGTATATAACAATACTTATAGAACAATACATTTGCAATAAAATTGATTTTATACAACTTTTCATTCCGACACATAACAACGGAGATTTTCTGAATTTTCGAAATTCCTCCTGTAAACCCCTACTCCTACTGGTTCGATTTTAGTCGTTAACGAACCTGATCTTCATTTTTACAGAAAACGTTTAAATATCGAGTTTGGTATCGATCAGACAAAAACTGTAACTTCTAGTGTGTGTGTGTGTGTGTGTATTATATATATAGATATTTATGGATATACGCACACAATTTTGAAAGGACCTTATTTTCGTCATCTTCTGGGTAGGATGGACATTTGAAGACATTTTTCGAAAATCCCATCATGAGCTGGTAGCAAAGAGAGATTTCCCAAGTTGGAAGGTTAGCTGACTAGCCATGACTAGTGAGGCGGCTAATGAAGGAGTGAAAACAATGCTTGGAAGAGGAGCTAGAAAGCCAGATCGAAACCCGACTAACCTGATTCTCCTGCTTTCCCCAGACCCACTGCCTCAATGCCCTCCATCTGCTATACGGGATGGGTATACACACAACGCCGTCTCCATCTATAGCCAAGGGATTGACAGTTTGACAGATATCCCCGCTGATGTAAATTTAAATAAATGTTCCCATTATAGATTTCTCCCGAGATGCTGGTCGGCAGAGGAACCAATAAAATCAGGATCAATAAAAAAACCTTGTCTTCTACAAGTACATCGATTTATCCAAAATTCAGGATCAGAGCGCCATTGTCAGTGACAGCTGACAAACAAAATCTGTGTAAATAAAGTCACAAGCGGTGTAAAAAAGACACAACACGCAAAACAAATAACATGCACAGGATAAAACCAATAGAAAATTTTTAAAAATCGTCAACCAAGAAATATAAAAACCATAGAGACAGCTCTTATCAGGTAACTCCTACATCTCCTCTTTATTATTAACATTGGGGTTTTTTATTTTGTCTTCTTCATTATAGTTCCTCTGGTGTTAGCATTCAGAGAGATTTTCACCCCATTGTGATATGCACATATAAGTTTTTACCTAGTCGTTTGTTTGTTTTTAATTAATTTGAGTGGTTGAGATAAAACTGAGTCTGGTTCATTACAGATGACTGAACCAGCTATTTAGTGCACTGTTTTCAGTAAAGATAATATGTTATTTTCAGACATATTTCATTAATTGTTTGTCTTTCCGGTCTATCTATCTATTTAGCGATACGAGGTTCGCTGGCCTGTTTGTTTATAATTCAGCCGCTTTCCGTTGTAGAGATTAATTACTTGTATTGTAAATGGACTGAACGATTACTCATTACAGTTTGCATTGTAACCTATATGGTTACATATAGGCAGTGTTACCTATATGTATATATCTATTGTAAACCTTCGCGTGGGAAATCTGCTTACGCAGCCCCTGCAAGACGGACTTTTTTAAATATTTTTTGATTTACTATTTTTGAAATTTTCTATTGGTTTTTATACTACATATGTTTGTTTTTATTGATTTGTGACAATCTTTGCACTGTTGACCATGCTATATTTGTTATTTCGTATTAAGGTTTTTGTTTGTCAGCAGGCACTGACGATGGAGCGCTGGCTTTAAAGTGAACTCTTCATAAATTAAAGCACTAATAGAGGACAGGGCCCATTTATTGTTCCTGAATCCAATATAGACTTCTATAAGTATGTACGCTTGCGGGACAACTGATATACCACCATCGCCTAGAGGTTCTCATAATATAATACTTTTCCAATAATTTTTCATGGACTGCCCTTAAAACTCTGCCTGTAATTGACCCCACTGCCGAGCATCCGCCGTCTGGTGAGTAGCTATTAAATTGTACAATACATTTCCTCACTAAAACTATTAAGTTTAAAGAGAAAAAAACATAAGGAAACCTCCCTTTCTAATCTTTGCCAACGCTAAATAGCTAGTGACCGTATTGCTCTCTCAGAATGGAACAGGTAGAGAGTTTAAATAGCTAAGAAATTCCTCGGGACGAAATCAGCTGAGAAAGGTCAGGAAGCACATAGTTCTTGCAACAAGGAAAGAATAAAGCTTAATCCTTTTTTTATTGGACTTGTTCTCTCAAGAATTTAAAGGGAAATTACTTATTGAAGTTCTCATTACACTTTCGAAATATTTCTTGAAAAAAATAAATCTGCTATTTAGGTGGCGAAAATGTAGTCGTTCGAAATGATATATATATATATATATATATATATATATATATATATATATTATATATATATATAAAATTGAAGATTTCGTTCGTTAAAGCCAGGAGGAAGGGGGGTTGAGAACGAAAATGGCAACATTATCACAATTATGAGTCCGAACAAAAGATTATACAAACTTAATTTTCTTTAGATTTTGTTATATACATTTGTTACATAGAGAGTACTGAATTATTATAAAGCAATTACAACAACAAATATTGAGGTCTTTGGGACATTATTATATGAGATACGTTACATACAAATATGTTAGATAAGTCGTCATCGATTAAGCTAGATCATCGGTTTACGTTCTAGATTCAATGATTTTAATTTGAACTATGGTATCCTACATATTTAACCGTTCATGGAAAAGTAAACTTATATTTGTTGTCTGAAATTGGAAAAGAAAAAAATGGAAAGGGACGAAAACGAAAAGTATTCATCCGTAATTATGAGTCGGATCGAAATTGTTAACAATCTTATTGCAATATCTTACAATTGTTCTTTTATAGATTCTTTGTCTAACTTGGATATTAAGAAAGTTTTATATATATATATATATATATATATTTGAGTTCAGTCTTCAGAAAAGCCTCACTTTTTTTTGAGTAAGGCACTGATGGACTTTATTCTTATTTGATCACTTGTTCTATTATGAAGTGAAACTTCTTCCATTTCGTTTTATAAAATATTCAATAACTGAGTTTCATTGGTATTTTGGAAGAACGTGGTTCAAGAAAAGAGGAGGCTATTTCCTAAACATATTTTTACTAGATGAAATCAAATTTCATTCAACATTGTAGTATCATGAAATAATATGAAAATTCCTTTCTTCGATAGGTCTTGAGTATAAATTGTATATTTTTTTTTACAGCGTCGTATTAAGCAATTACAATTTTACTAATTCAAATGAAGCCCACTCGATGGCATTGCTTAGAGTGTAAATAGTAATTTAAAATTTAAATTGCGCAGAGAGGATATGCGCGGTGACACCTTCCATATTCACGACCTGTCAATTTTATAAATATGCGTAATAAGAATTTTTAATTACATTCAAAGATAATTCGACAGTACGTAATCAGATGAATTGCACAATTGATAGGACTATGCAGTTCTACAGCTGTGCATATGATGCACATTGCATTGCAACACACGAGTCTTATTCAACAGTGTTGTATAATTAAAGTTAACAATCAGCAGCTGTTTTGCCGTGACTGATAAGGAAATAATTGGTGTGAAACACAATTTTTGAAGGATCGACCTGTAGTGAGATCTACAAGAAAATTGTGTGATTTTCCGTTCATAATTTGTTCACAGGAGATATTCATAGAACCTTTTAGCAGATTTCACATTAAGGAAAATCAACTGCTGAGTTTGTACTCATGGCGCGAATTTCGAAAAATATTTTCAAATGTGCATTGAACCCACCAAGGAGGTGAACATGATGTCCCTTTCAAATGATAAATGTACTTATAAATGTGCCTGTTATCGCACAAGCTGTCGCAATTTTTTTGATTGTTACCAAACTTCATATTTAAACGTTTTATGCAAAACAAAGGGACATGTTCGTTAATGGCTGAAATCGAATCAGTGTGAGGGGTGGTTTAGGGTAGGAAATCTCGAAAATTTGAAATATCTCTGTTAATATACGTTGGATCGAAAAATTGTATAAGACAAATCTTATTGAACATTTCATTACCTATTAATATTGTTGTAATAATTTTTTTTATCTTGAATATTGATTGAGTGATATGTTTAAATTTGTTCACTCCTTAGTAAACCTCCACTCCTACACATGCAATATTAACTATAAGTTGCTATTCCAATAAACACTTTATTTGAAGCTTAAATACTGAATATCGTTTTCAACAGACTTTTAGTACATGAGATTCATGGCGTTAAATTATGTTATGGTGTCATTAATTCATATTTAATGTTCTTATTTCGAAATTGTTTATTTGGTCTATATCGTAGCCAGTATTTAACTGTTTCAAACAACACTAAAGATCATAGTCTTTAATTGCTGAAATCGAAGCTGGAATAGGAAGAGGAATTCGAAAATTCAAAATTTCTCTATTATTATGAGTAAAATGTTATTGGAAAAATCTTGTTAAACTATTGATAGTCTACAATTCTTGTCATATATATTTTTTCGTAGCTCAAATATTAGGCGAGTTATTCGTACTTTTTTATTTTAAGCCTTCAGTAAATACCCACTTTTCTCATCGGATTTTTACTTACAGATAGAAAGGAAATATATGGCGAGAAGAGCTCAATAGTGTGCCAAAGCAGTACGTGGGAAATCTGCTTAATTTACTCAGCCCCTGCGTGACGGGCATTTTAGAAGATAATAATGTTCTAAGAAGCAATTTAGCTAGCTGCATTAGAACGTCTGAGTAGCTTGAAGCGATGATTGAAGCTGTCAGAGCTGGAATATAATATAATGAAAGTTCCATATTTAACTGTAACTCTGCTTCTCCACCTTAAAAAAACGCAAGCTATAATAGGCATATAAAGAGCCGCAAGAAATTGCTCACCTGGGGAACGGATATACGCAGCTAAAAGGTTAAATCGTGACACAATAATAACAGCTGATTAAATTACAGTTCTAGGGCATGAATCAGAGATGAAGGAGTGAAATACATTTTCTTAGAATATATGAACTCAGAGAGAAAATTGCTTCCGAATTGGGCAACGCTCAGTAGACCACCCAAACATGATTAATACTAAATATTATATATATTCTGACGTGATGTTGGCTTAATGTTTAGAAACAGGATCTGATGCATTACTTACTACTTAAATATATATATATATATATATATATATATATATATATATATATATCATCCAAAGAAATTAGAGTTAGTCCATCAAATAGATAATACCAAAATAATGGAAATATCCCAATTATAGGAATGACATAATCATTACCAATTCTATTCCCAAATCAGCTATTGACATGTACACTAGATATATTCCTCTACAGCTTATTTAAATTGCTCCATCTCAAGGGGGGTTTAAGTAATTAAGAACATATATCAATTCATTTAGGAAAACAATAATAAGATTAAGAAATATATAAATATAATGCCTAAAGTACATTTTCATTGGGGCTTAAGGTTAACTATGTGAGTTAAGACGTTGGCCTTAATCTCTCATGGTAAACCTAGAGCGGTGAGTTTTTCTCTTACCCGGGTAATATTTATTTATCGGAGCTTCGTAGCTTTGGCGACCCGGGTATTAGTTAGGAATTTATATAGTGACGTGCTCATTAAATAACATCCATGGACCTACCCTGGCTAAAAAATGGTGGAAACCTGTAGCTAACGCGTTCCAATTAGCCGAGTAGCACAAATAATCTCACATAGTAATTCTAGAGTGGCGAATTCGATTCTTGCCTGGGCAAAGGAAATTATTTAGTGACGAAATTCATTAAATAGCATCCTAAGTCCCACCCTGGCTAGAATATGCTGGTAAACTGTAGATAGCCCGTCCCAATTAGCCAGGGTTGCAAAAAGTAGACGTTAATAAATAATAAATAAATTATTTTCTTTTTTTAATGTAATATATATATATATATATATATATATATATATATATAAATGACTCCATATTTCCCTTGGTCACGGTATCACGCGTGAATGGCTGGATCAATTTTGCTTATTCTTTTTTTGTTTTCAGAAGATGATTCTTATGAAAGGAAATTTAAGAGGTCTTAACGTTTATATTAAATTTTTATAGTCCCTGAAATAATATGATGTTATTTCGTTTCCTATTGATTTTTTGGCAGACATGCACATAAGTTATTTATTTTGTTCTTAAGAGAAACTTTTTGTCGTATAACGCAGTATATACATGGTATACACTATATAATATTGCTGGAGACCAATCGCATTAATAAAATGTTTATTATATATAGTAAAGTAGAATTTTATTTGAGTAAAGTTTAGTAATAACAAATGTAATTAAATAATAAATAATTAGAAATAGTGTAAACAAGAGCATTTCGATTATTTAATCTTTATAATTTATTATTTAAACAATGTCGTGCTTAATTTGGACATCGCGTGACTGGAAGTTGTGGGGAATTAAACTCTTTAACTCTGGTATATATTATACTATTTCCTTCGATATGGTGACGTTCGATATGGTGAAATAATTATGTACTATCTATAACTATTAAACATTACTTGGTAATATCATTATGACAAAAGGTAACATGCGTTTAAAGTCAATATGATTGTTTAAAGTGTTATTCAGGAAGCAATAAAAATAATATCATTATCCAGTCAACAATGATTTCCCGAGCATCGTCTCTAGTCTTAATGTCACTGTTAATATTAGAATTTTAATGTTACGCGTAAAATTTGTATGACAAATGGAAGAAATTAAATTTACATTAAGATTGATTATACAGCATTTTTGATACAACTCATGTCATTTTGTAGGTAGGATCGATAGAAATTTGAAAAGAAGAGAGTTTGGAAAATTGTGCCCAACCTGAATAATTGATTTTCACGAAGCAAAGCCAGCTTATTCGCTTGTTGGAATTCTCTGATGATGAATTTTCGAAACATTTCAAAGGAGAGGTTTTTATTTAATAATACTGGCTAATGGACTGACAAACCTGGCATGTTGGAGGAATCGCAGTGTTCCGCTACTTGCTTCACGAACATGTTGAATAAGTGGCTCATCTGAAACACACAACCAAAGTAATACCATTGAAACTACACACTGTAAATAATATTTCATAAAATTTAATGAAATCTTTAAATAAAATAATATATAAATATATTGGTAAGTTGATATCTCTTGATATAAGTTGATAGTTCCCGAATGTCATGATTTGAAGTTCTTTTTAACCAGAACCTTGCTATATTTCTTCAATAAAATAAAAAATCCAACAGAGAGGGGCAAGGTAAGCTAAGCAGATTTTTCGAGCACTGGAATATTATCGTATAACGTATCCGTTGAAGATTTCACCTCCCTTTCTATTCTTTATTTCTGCCAAAGTAAATAGTAATGAAAAGAGGAATAAAAATGCTAGTTGGATTTGATACGTTAAGTGACTCAGGCACTTAAAGTGAAAGTGAAAATCTGTTGAATAGAAGTGGCGGTTTACAAAAGTCTGAACCTAAGAAATACAACACCTTCATTAATACGATTAGAAGAAAACGTATAAAACAATAGTTGTGGAAAATTAAAATTCCAACAGCATTGGTAATGTACAATTTATCGATACTACTCATTCTGATCGAGATATTTCCAATATCCAATTTCTCTTTTCTAAGCCCCCCTCTCTATAATCCGTTTTCCACCATTACTTAATTACTCAATTTAATTTTTAGTTTTTCGAGGAACAATAAAATAGTAAGAAAGAGGGTTTCCTCAAGGTGAAATGCCAATATCTTGGTATTCAAGAAAGAGAACAACTTTTATAAGAAATTAAATTTTCATAGTGATTAAGTCCTATACAATGTTTCGATAAGACGTATAATAATGGATATATTTCGAATTTTCTAAATTTCAGCTCTTACCGAATACGATTTTTAGTTTTGTACAAAACGATTAAGTACCAAGTATGTGGTATAGATCAATTCACAATTAAATAATGTGAAACTTACAACATTAATTGATGATGCCTCATAGGACATATTTGAGGTATCTGACATAGTACAAGATGAATGAAAACAATATTTGATATTTGAGCTAGAGATGTATTATCACGAAATATTGGTTTACTGTTAAAGTGAGATGAGAAGAAGTGGAGGTTTGCTAATGGTTCAAAAATGAGCATAACTGGCTCAATAATAGACATAGAAATTCCAGAACATCAGTTGCAGGAAATAAATTAAATATTGATTATATATCATTTTTTCATCCGATTCATGAGCTTGATGATTAGTTTTAAACATCGAGTTAATTATAAAACTAAATGTTCATCAAGTAGGGGCTGTGCCAATTAAGTAGATGTCCCATCTGCAAATATGGCACACTGCTGATCTCATCTCTCTATATATTCTGAATTTCTAAATAACAATCTGAAGAGTAGAAGTGGGGGTTTATGGAAGGCTAAAAAAAAGGAAGTGTACGAAAATCTCTCTTAATAATTGGGTACGAAGAATTGTGGTGCGCTAAACGAAACATAAAATACGAAAATATACCGTTTAAAATTCAAGACAGAGAACAAATATACTTAACATTTACAGTACATTACATGTAATATAAGATTGTAGCTTAGTAAAGCCTCATTTTCATAGGATCGATGGAGATTCGAGTTGTAGGCACAACCTCAATAGCTTATTTCCCTTTAGGAAATCTGCTGAAATCGTGACCGTCAGAGCATGAACAGACAAATATTTATTTAGTCTTGAACAGAACTCGTTTCCGTCATCTCCATGTCTAGTTGTCTATGGGAAATCCGCTAAATGATTCGTCAAACCAACAACAAATAACCAACCGCTTTCGTTTCTGAGCAGTCATTCGTGCAAAGTTATTGAGCAATGTCAAAGGTTGCTCATCCAAGCTTATAAGATTGGTTACTCACTTCCCGGGCGAATATCTCCGTGTCTGAATCATATTTGAAGTCTCCCATTTGTCAATCCTGTTCGTCCTTTGGCTCTCTCTCTATCAGAGTTGGGCATTGATTAATGAAACTGACCTCGCGACGTCAGCATTACAGATCCTATCCTCCCTTACAGGTCCCCTCTGGGGTGGTTTTAAGGTCAGTATGCAACTCCTTAGCAAATCAGAACGTCATTTCGCATTAGAAATCTAAGTGAAAACGTCCGTCACGCAGGAGCTGCGTGAATTAAACAGGTTTCCCACGTGCTCGACAACTCACTTGATGGTGATATATTCTCTATTTCTAAGTGAAAACCGATATATAGTACTAGGGGGTTAAATGAAACCCTAAAACAAGAAAATACAAATAACTCACTTAATATTTGACTTAGGAGAAAAGTTTTAAAACAACTATTGTAGAGCATCAATGTTTCAACGGGATTGGTTCTATAAATTTTTTGATCCAAATAATAATAAAGGAGATATTTTGAATTTTTTATCCGTTCCTACCTCGTACCGATTTCAGCCGTTTACGATCTTGATCTTTAGTGCAAACTGAAACGCTTAAATACAAAATATAATTTAGATGTATTATTCATTTTCTATTAAATAACGCAAAATTTTAATTTAAGGAGTAATCCTTCTCCTCGTCCCACCTTTATCGAAATAAAAATCTTCTGACTTGAAGTGGAGGTCTATAAAATCTCAGCTGAAATACGCCATCACCCAAAGTATTTTTATGTATCTCATGTAACAAATTTCAATTAGTACTTTCGCCCTTTTGTAATCTCCTCTTTATCTCTTATACTTTCAGACCTCATAAATTACTTCCTTTCTCCAAAGGAATTTAAACTGGATCTATGAACGCTGGTGAACATAAACGCTATTGCTCCGGTTACACAAACTTAAATATTATACACTTACTCAAAGATATAGTATTTTATTTGTTTTTATTCCCACTTCGTTTTATTTGTTTATTAAATAAATTAAATGTTACCCTTTTAGTAGAGTTTCCTTAGGGGAAATCAGCTATTCAGGTCTTACTCATGACTCGAATTCAGAAATTTTTCTTCAGATGTTCATCGATCCTAACTAGGAGATGACGAAAGAGGTCCGTTCAAAATTGTATGTATATACCTATATATCCATCTATCTATCTATCTACATATTTGTCTGTTACCACTGTACCAATTATTGTTTGATTGTTTCCAATCGCGATTTTTAGTCATTTTATGTATAAAGATCAAGTTCGTTAATAGCTGAAATCGGACAAGTGGGAGGAGGTGGGTTTTAGAGGGGGAATTTTTAAAATTCGAAATATCTCCGTTACTATACGTCGGTTCGAAAAATTGTATAGAATCAGTCTTATTGTTTACTAAGTGTACTATAAATGTTTTTATATACATTTATTCTGTATCTTGAATATTAACCGAGATATTTGCATTTTTCAATTTTCAGCCTTCTGCAAAACCCCACTTGTACTCGTTACATAAACAATACTTTTTTATATAATAAGCCACTTTATTTGAAGCTTAAATATATTGTTTTCAATAGACCTTTAATATAGGAGATGCAAGCAAATATGTTCTGGTGACGCCCCCCCCCCCCTCCCCGGCTTAAGTTCTTGAAATACTTAAGTTTAATTGATTGAGGTAAAAATTATTCTGATTCATTATGAATTACAGTACTAGATATAATGAACAGTTTTCAATGAAATTAATATTTTATCTGATAAATTACAGGAATTGTTTTTCTTTCCCGTGAGAAGTTGGCACTCCATTGTTGTTTAAATTTTAGCCGCTTCCCTTAGGGAAATTTACTGACAGATTTCTCATTACCGTTTGTATTCATTCACTTAATATTCACGGTGGTGTTGTGTGTACCAGTATTTAGATTTATCTGCTTAGTTTACGCAGCCCCTACTTGCGCCCTTTTGGTTTTCTAAATATTTTCAAACGCTTTTATATAGAATCGTTCCAAGTCATTACTTATGAAGTACATCGTATTATGTTCATTTATTTATTTATTAACGTCCACTTTTTGCAACTAAGGCTAATTGGAACGGGTTATCTACAGGTCACCACCCTTTTCTGGCCAGGGTGTGACTAAGGATTTTATTTAATAAATGCCGTCACTAAATAAATTCCTATTGCCTAGGCGGGAATCAAACTCGCCACTCTAGGATTACCATGTGAGATTAAGGTAAACGCTTTAACTCACATGGCTAACCTGAGTCCCAACGAATTATAAACTATTGATTTTCTTTTGTAATCAAATTTATTAGTGCTTTCCTTTTTAAAATATTTACATTTTATCTATTATTTGATGACACAAAAGTTTTAGTTGTGTGTTTAATATAACAAATAAATAAATATAACAAAGCTCCGTTGTAAAAAATATGTTGAATTTACGCTCGAAGGCATTTCATGGTATGTTCGCTTACTTTTAACGAGCGATGAAATGTTATCTTGGTAGCGGGCTTTAATCTGCCCAAGCAGTCATCCTTAATAGCTTGTCCTCCAAATGGAACTCTGTTCACAAAACGAAAAGTACTTGATGTAGCAATATAATAGAGCCGAGAGCTGTGTAAAACTAAAGCTATTTGTAGAGTGTAGTTGGCTGTGTGTGACAGGTTAGCTGTGTCGAATCGGCAGCCATGTCCCAACAACACATCTCATCCGCAATACAATTACTGTACATCTATCTGGCGTTCCTTCGACCGACTTTTATCACCAAAGCTAATCATCTTTATGTTCCTATCTTCCTTCTTTCGGTCCTTAGCAAACCACTCTCTCGAAGCACATATAACATCTCTAAAGGTTATAACATTGCTCGGCTAAAGCTTACAACAATGAAACAGAAATCCACCAAATAACCAACTCCGGATTAAAGTAATATGTACAGAATTTTTCTACCATTGTCGAAAGGGATATTGCTCTACAATTCTAATAACCTTTTTTAGCAGATTTCGCTTCAGGGAAAGCAGCTATTGATATCGAATTCATGACGCGATTTTCGAAAAATGCCTTCAAATGTCCATCGATCCTACCCAGGAGAAGACGAAAATGAGGTCCGTTCAAAACTGTATATCTATCTATCTATTTATCTCTCTCTCTCTCTCTCTCTCTCTCTATATATATATATATATATATATATATATATATATATGTGTGTGTGTGTGTGTGTGTGTGTCTGTTAACGTTCTAACAATTTTTGTTTGATCGTTACCAAACTCGATATTTAAACGTTTGATGAAAAAAGACAGACCAAGTTCGTTAATGGCTGAAATCGGACCAGTGGGAGGGGGGTTTAGAGAGGGGGATTTTCGAAAATTCGAAATATCTCCATTACTGTACGTCTGTTTCCCGGAGTCTTCCCTTCCAAGTGTTTTCCGGAGTCTTCCCTTCCAAGAGTTTACCGGAGCCTTCCCATCCAAGAGTTTTCCGGAGTCTTCCCTTTCAAGTGTTTTCCGAGCTCTTCCCATCCAAGTGTTTTCCGGAGTCTTCCCTTCCAAGTGTTTTCCGGAGTCCTCCATTTCAAGTGTTTTCCGGAGCCTTCCCTTCCAAGTGATTTACGGACTCTTCCCTTCACAGTGTTTTCCGGAGTCTTTCCTTCCATGTGTTTTCTGGAGTCTTCCCTTCCAAGTGTTTCCTTGAGCCTTCCCTTACAATTGTTTTCCAGAGTCTTCCATTCCAAGTATTTTCAGATACATGTCCGTTTGAAAAAAAAAATGCTTATTGACTTCTATCGTGGTAGAATCCAATCTTTCCTTAATCTGTAGTCGTTGTCTCTCTTTATATTATTATAATGTATCTCTCTTATTATTCTAATAATTTCTTGTGCAGTGCGTCCCTGGTATCGACCCATTTTCGTAGACCCTTGACTATTAAATTTAATTTGGTGGTTTGCCGTAGTGTCATTAAGATTTTATTCATCGTCCACTTCTTCTCATCGGATATTTATTTGGAAAAAGAGAGCATATGGTGAGATGAGATCAGTAATGTACCACGCCATCTGCTTAGTTTACGCAGCCCCTGCATGCTGGCAGAGTTTTTTACTCGATTCTCTCTACAGAGTGTTCGCAGAGCGTGTATTATTCAATGGGTTCAGCGACACATAACACAGATGATGTTGTGTGTTACACATACTACCCGATGCGTTACCCAAGAGGGAAGAAGACCTGCTACCCCGTGAGAACTGTTCTCGCAGCTGTTAACCTGTTTTATAATAGCTAGACCGCGGAGCATGTGACTTGGGAAACAATTACCCTCTCGGTACGTGCCAACTAACAGGTTTCCCACGTGGGTAACCCTCCCTCTGCCGGCCATCTACGTAATTAGCAGGCTAGCGTCACCACTTCCATTCACCAATTGCTAAGAATGCAGAGCTCATGATGACACTCGTCCCATATTTACGCAACAATTAACCTTTTATTTTCCCTCCGTTTTTTCTTTCAGCATTTTGCAATACTAATTGTTTAATAAAAAGTGCCTTTTCCTCGGTTTTTCTTAATTGGCCTAACGATGAGGATTTCAGCTGGCTGTCATAACCCCACCGATCAATTTCCAATTACTTATGTCCAGTAAAACGTCTGGAGATTGTCAACTACGTGATGTGAACACTAAGTCTCTCCAATGCTTCACAATGTTTATTATTTATTTATTTATTGTATAGAGATCCCTGCGAGGCAATATTCCTCATGAACAAAAAGATATAAATAAAAATACGGAAAACAGTAACAAAAAAAATTGAACACTACTATCAGAAGAGGACAAACTAAGGACGCAAAACACAAAACAAACAAAACAAAAACGAAAATGAAAAATGAAATTCAAATGCAAAACTATAATGGCTAATAAATTACGGAAAAAATTACGCAAGTCCAATTTTCAAAATTAAAACAAATAAAGAAAAATTAGTATGCACATGAAATAAAATTATTAGATAAAAGTCTGTCACGCAGGGGCTGCGTAAACTAAGCAGATTTCCCACGTAAAGTTATACAATAGAGAAATCTCCATGCGAGTGCCAATCAATTACGGAAATGGCTGAACTAGCTTTTGGCGGGAACCATAGCTCGTCCGTTACACTTAGTAAAAATGCAAATATCTCGGTTAATATTCAAGATAGAGGATAAATGTATGTAACAATATTTATAGTAAATTTAATTAGCAATAAGATTGGTTTTATACAACGTTTTGATCCGACGTATATAGTAACGGAAATATTTCAAACTTTAAAAAATCCCCCGTCTAACCCCCCCCCTCCCAGTTGTCCGATTTCAGCCGTTAACGAACTTGATCTTTATACATCAAACGATTAAATACCGAGTTTGGTGACGATTAAACAAACATTGCGACCGCTAGAGTGTTAACAGACAAATATATAATATAATATATATATATATATATATATATATATACATTTGAAGAAAATTTTCGAAAATTGCGTCATGAGTACGACGTCAATAGCTGATTTCCCTCAAGGGAAATCTGCTAAAATTTTCTAAAATACTGAACATGCATTCACTGTCATACTCACATTTTCTCTAGCATACACACACACGTAGTCAGAATTTTTAGCTGGATTTAAAATATTTATTAAAAAAAAAAAAATTATCAATTATGTTGGAGTATTATGGGAATGCTTGAGCTACCCTGATTAAGTAATTCGTGTAAGTCATGTGGGATCTTTAAATGTTTATTAGCATTCGAATGTTGGTTAGTACGTTGCATCATGAACCTCGTGGAAATTGGAAATCTGACCACGTTTTCTTCATGATTTTCTTTTTACTCTTGTTTCTTTAGTGTGAGCCGTCCTCCAATAATTATGAAAGAAACCATTAATTCTACGAAATGTACGTGTGTGGGTTTTATCAAGTTAGTCTTAGTGGCTGCGTAGACTAAGCAGATTTCGCATTTGTATTGTAGAAGGCTGTCGGAACCGAACGTAAAATTCAAATTATTGCTAGAACTGAGATGTTTAGTAACTCAGATGACCTAAGTGGAACTCGCATTATTAGAATAGGTGATGAACGGAAGACTAAAACTAAAAAATGAAAAAAAAAAAAAAAACTCGGTTACATTTGGTTAAGAATGAAAATGTACAGAACTACATTGTAGGATATTATGTTTGCAAGAAGATAGCTTATTTCCTCTTGTATAATGAAAACATTACGTCGTATTTAATCATTTAATAAGGTTGTTAGTAATATATTGGCTAACTAGTAAAATATTACGGTTAATATTAGAGAAAAAATGTATAGAACAACTGTTGCAGGAAATAAATAAATTTTTAATAAGGCTAGGTATGTAATATTTTTCCATTCTTCACCCCAACCCCCCTCTGGCTCTCACTGGTCCATTTTCCGTTACCAACATGATCTTTAACACGATACTGAAAGAAATATATATACTTCAGACCCAGAGAAAGGAAGCCCTGAGGAAGCTCGAAGTATGCCGTCGGAATATGAAACACCGTCATACCCGAAGACCGTAATTGTAATAATAAAGCAGTGATTCGAAAAAGATTATGCACTTTATTAATAAACTGCATTAAATTAATAGTTGCAACATCCACAATTTATTCACCGAACTTCAATAGGTCAATGAGAAAGGCTGCATTGAAGTCATTCTGTACTTTACCGGATGGTTCGTCTTCAATCGGCGATTTAACACGGATAAAAGAGTAGCCTGTTACTGATCTATGGGATTATTATTTTTTTTCAGGCAATTCCGCAGTTATTAACAAACAATAAACTCATTTTCGAAAATTTTGGGGCCGTTTGATTCTAGCCTACTTAAACAATTGCAGGAACCAAATAACAGTTGTTGGTGGTAGCTCGGGCTGGCAGTAGTGTACTACTGAAGCGTGACTGTTGGGGAATGAGGAAGAGTCTATTACTGTTACAATCAGTAGATCTGTAACTTCCTTCTCTCCTCACAAATGCTACGTCATAAACTATTGGTCAAGAGGAAATCGTTTCAGGCACCATTTAGTTTGCCAAAACAGATAACGAGAATGGCGCAAGACTCAACGATAGAGTTGTAACTCTCATTCATTAACTATGTTACAAACATATAAACATATAGAAGTATCCTACAATATTTTTTAATGTGTAATTCTATTTCTTGAGGAGGAGATACATTAAAATATAACATCTCTCTCTCTCTCTCTCACCCTCTTTCTCTATCTCTCTCCCACTCCCTCCATCGCTCTTTCTCTCTCTCTCTCTCTCTCTCTCTCTCTCTCTCTCTCTCTCTCTCTCATGCACACACTCATATAATAATAATAATCCTTAGTCACCTTATTAAACTTAGTCATAGTTAGTACTTGCAGAATTAGAATGTCTCTTCAATATGTGAGTCGACGGGCATTGACAAACGTAATTATCATCGGAAAGAGTTCCAGTCATATAAAAGACAAGGAGATAAAATAAATTGTTTATAAAGTATAGTTTCCTCTCTCTCTCTCTCTCTCTCTCTCTCTCTCTCTCTCTCTCTCTCTCTCTCTCTCTCTCTCTCTCTCTCTCTCTCTCTCTCTCTCTCTCTCTCTCTCTCTCTCTCTCTCTCACACACACACACACACACTCACTCTCTCTATCTCTTACCTCCCTTCCTTCCCATCTCCATATCTGAAAATTTAATTTTTTATGGATTTTGTTTTGCTCACTCCATCTTTATCTTGAATATTAACCAAAATTTTGCCCCTTTTAAATTTCCAGACTTCAGTGTACGCCCACTTCATCGCATTTGAGCAATAAGCGAATATATCAAGGACTGCCTTACACATAAGTTAAATGCAAAGTATTGTTTCCAACAGATCTTTACTAAATGAAATGCACGCCAACGTTTTTATTGATGGTTAAAGAAAATGTATATCGATTTTTCATCATAGGCTATGGGTACAGACTAAGGATATAAA
Organism: Riptortus pedestris; assembly: GCA_019009955.1. Classification (NCBI taxonomy): domain Eukaryota; kingdom Metazoa; phylum Arthropoda; class Insecta; order Hemiptera; family Alydidae; genus Riptortus; species Riptortus pedestris. The sequence goes on along the minus strand of CM032230.1, from coordinate 15,770,206 downwards.
AAGTCAAATAAAACTCTCATATTAAATATATATATAACTTACAGCTATCATATTATTCCTGTGTCGTTCAACTACTGTATTTTTAAATTGGCGCCGAAATTTTAGATTTCACAACAATAAGATAATATATCATGAAATGTAGTACCCCTAGCTTTAATACCCAATATTGTTTTCAAGAGATCTGTACAAGATGAGAAACATTTTTAGTATGGAAATGAGAATATATGGTGAGATAAGATCAATATTGTGTAATGAAACACCTGGGAAATCTGCAGAGCTTACCCAGCCCCTGCGTGACGGACTTAAAAGAATACATTCTATTGAAGATGGAATTAAATTCATGTTATGAAATGATAATCGTCTACGGGATTAACAGGTGTTTAAATCGAAGGGTAATAAATTCAGTCTGTGGGACGAAGCGTGACAAAGCCGCCGCACCAAAGGAGAAGTGACAAGGACTGCAGGGAGAATGTTTCAACCATTAGCAAACAGCGATTCTAGATATAGTGATAAAAAAAAATGATCAGGAACACGGGGGAATGCCGATAGAAAAAGGGAATCGTTCAACTCGGACTAGAATGTGGATTTTAGCTCCCGCGTGTCAACACGAATGGCGGCGAAAGAGGAAGAAAAAAGAGGAATAAATAGAGGAGAGCTTTGTTGTTGTTGTTGCGACAATTAGGGGGGAAGGGGAGGGTGAGGGTGTCGGCCGGCCTTGGGAAGGTTTGGAAAAGCCGAAGGCGTCGCGCACGGCTAGGCCTTTCGACACCGGCTACCTCGCGCATGGCTGCTTCCCATCTGATAGCCCACACACTCAGCAAATAATCATAATAGAGCTGGTGAATGCTCTCACCTAGGCTCGGATATTCCTATAGCCTAACCACGCTTCAGCCTAGAGCCTCAAGATCAAGACGGGCCTGTATTCAAATTGTAAGCTAAATTAGAATTACAGTAAAATTCCATTTTACCAGATCCCTCTTAAAGAAAATCAGCTATTGAGGTCGTACTCCTAACGCAATTTTAGAAAAATATCTTTAAATGTCAATCGATACTACCCAGGAGATGACGAAAATGAGGTCCGTTCAAAACTGTATACATATACACACACACACACACACACACACATATATATATAAAACTTTTGTTTGATCGTTACCAATCTATGCATATCTCTGTTACTATACTTCGGGTCGTAAAATCGTATAAGACCAATCTTATTGCAAATTAAATGTACTATAAATATCCCTATGTACATATATTATCTATCTTGAATGTAAACCGAGCTATTTGCATTTTTCAGTTTTCAGCCTTCAGCAAACCCCCACTCCTACTCATGTCTTATTAATAATAAGCTGTTATATCATGAACCGCTTCATTCCAATGTTAAATACCAAATATTGATTTAATTGAACTTCTACTTGTGAGAATTTATATATATATATATATATATATATATATATATATATATATATATATAAAATTTGGTCGGACCTCATTTTCGTCAAATCCTAGGTATGATCGATGAACATTTGAGGAAATTTTTCGAAAATCAGGTAATCACGTAAGACCTCAATCTGCTACAATGTCACTACTATATGAAAATTGTATGATTAATGTATAACAAAACAAACTGTCATTATTACTCTTTAATTAACTATCTATTCTACTGTAATTTTAAATTTCTCTTGAGAGATATCTCCTACTGAGTTTAGTTGTAGAACCCACAATGCTTAGATAACATCTGAATTTGAATAGCTTTTTGCAACAACTACATCATTTTTGGCGAAACTGACCTTTTCAGATTTTGAAAGTAGATTTGTCTGACTGAATTACATTACTTTTATCTCGAGTTCGCAAGATAATTTGATCTAATTTCGCCAGATGTGAGAACGGAAACCACAATTACTGTTTTATCTCTACAACCAATAATCCAGCAATGCAACAACGCTTTCTTCATTCTTAAATGGTCTTAACCGACAGTTTTATACAGAAGAACCACCTAATCGCGCCTAAAGAATTGTATACTGAATTTAGCCACCCGAAATGTAAATTTCCTTGATTCTCATAATTATTCGTTGTAAGATATTGTAAATTTTTGCCGACAGACAATTTTAAAAGTTTGACGAAATTCTTTTTTGGTGATAGCCATGTATGATTATTTCTCATTTAATGGTATTAAATGTATATAAAAATATTAATAACCCGTTAACAACAAAATGTGTACTCCTTGAAAAACCTGCTACTTCAAATATTTTAGTAGTTTGTAGAAAATTCGCTGATTGTAAACATATATTATTACTTTGATTGAGTGATATTTTTACTTTAAATAGCTTGGTATGACGTATCGTGCATAATCAAAAATGTTCTTCACGCAGGGGCTAGGCAGATTTTCTGCGTGCGTCATTTGCATTAATCTCAAACATAAAATTTTAATGATAAGAATATTTGGTATTTGGGCTTCAAATGTTGTTCAAAATATCTCCGTGACTACGACTTGACTAGAGAAAAAAACATATAACAAATCTTGTGGTAAACTTAATTTCTATAAATGTTGTTGTATACACGTTTTCTTTATCTTGAATATTAACCGAGATTTTTAAATTATCAGCACTCGAAAATCGCGTCATGGCTGATTTCCCGTTAGAGAAACTTGTTAATATTCATAATAACCAAAATTCTTTAAATCATATGTTTATAGCACTGACCAATGAATAACCTGTAATTTTCGTGTGTTCGAATACCATAATTGTAATTCACCAACTGATTGCTGTTTGAAAAAAGTTATCTGAAGTTTTCTTGAACGGTCAAAGAACTCATATCAATGATGAAATTGCACATAATTTTGGAATTAGGAAGTTTGCATTACTTTGCTAACAGAAATTCTGAAGAAACGGTTTATAAATGTTTTTTAGCCATATTGAAGTAATAACGCACAGCTTATGTTGTTAGCCATCAGATCATAATGCAGTCAACAGTCACGAAAGCGTATTAAAGTCGTGACCGAAACATGAGTCCAAGAGTGCAATCTTCATTGAAATAAATCTTCTCTTTTATATTATTTTATGTAATGAATATTTTAAAAGATTCTAAGATATGTGAAAGGTCAATACATAATGTAAGACGGTGTTAGACAATAGGGTAGTTTGAAATCACATTTGCCCTTAAACTTTAATATTGAAACAATGTATGCAATGAGTGAGTAGAATACAATAATTTTATGTTGCTTGAGAGCAATAACTCTGTTGCAAGGACTTCCTGCATTAGTTTATAATAATAAAGTCCGTTACGCAAGGGCTGCGTGACCTATGCAGATTTTCCTCAGCTGGATGACATGACATACTAAAGATCCCATTTCTCTATATATGCTCCAACCGATAATTTCAATCCCCCTCCACTTTTCTGGGTCAGATGTAACCTGTTAAGTCATATGATCTTTAGGGTTGAATGAAACTGTCAAATATCGAGTATGGTATAGAAAATAAGTATTTTCCAATTTCACCCAGTGAAAGATAAATGAAAACAATATTTGGTATTTAAGCTTCCAAGAAAGTGGTTCATGATATAAGAGCGTGCCTACGAAATTAGTAGGAGTAAAGGATGCAAATATTTCGTCTAATATACTCGATAAGTGAAAAATGTACATAATAACATTTATGGGAAATTAAATTTTCAATAAGTAAAATTCTATACAGTTTTTCTATCAGACTAATAATAATGCAGATAATTCGGATTTTCAAAATTTCTCTTCTAACCCACCCACCCTTGTTTACTTTGTGTATCATACGGGGTGGTTAGGGGTGGTTATATAATAACAAATATCATATTATAAAATATATAACACTTAGTAGTCAAACTATACGGTTCAATCTAGAAATAAAATAAATAACTTGAGACAATAAATACAACATTCAATAATGCAAATCCTTTTCTAAGGAAATACAAAATATTATAAATAGTTCCGCAACAGAGAAACTATTAGGGAATAAATTGGGAAAATGCGTTAGTAGTGACTTTCCATGAAGGCCGATAGCAAAAACGAACATTAAAAATATGCTTGGGGACAAATATTTCAAAAACTGACGGCAGTTGTAAACTGGTGGTATTTATTTTGTTAGGAAGCTGGGAGTCTTTTTTAAGATGATTAGGCTGTCGATGAGGGAAACTAAGGGATTTTCTGAGGCTTTTGTAAAAATGTGTTCTGATTCTTGAGTCACTAAAATTCATCTGCTTCATCCAATTATCGATGGAACTCTTCCGAATAGAAGTATGAGGCCTGGCATATTCAGATGTATGTATTAGAGAAAGGCCAAATAAAAATACCTTAAAATTATAGTACAACCTCCAAGAAATACACGAAATTCAAACTTAAGAACAGAGATTGTATGTAGCCACCAGGATGTGAACAATGTATTCCGATGAAGAAAGCCAGTCACTGTCCTGCTCGAGAAGGCAGAGACAGCTACTTGACAACAACTCGCAGCCTATAAGTACAACTTAGAAATGTGAAATGTTTATTCAATTAATAGTTACATGTGTCCAGCTTGAAAGCCTAATGTATTCTATTTGCCCGGTTGAGCATGACAGACCTGGCGGCTCACACTCACTAAACCAGAAGTGTCAAGGACGTTTTTGCTAAGAAAATATTTTCAGGTGAGTGACAGAAACTCATCAGAATGGTACATATAAATAGCACGAGTAGATGTAGTGGGTTTTAGTTCATTTAACCTGAATGAATAACATTTAGAAGTGATTTTACACACACACAAAACCTTATATGTACATATTACACAGCGAATTTTATCGAAGTTCCCTGCTGAATTAATGCCAAGTGAAAATAGTGGACAATGGTTGCATATTCCATTATCTGTGGCAACTTCCGCTTGATCCGACTAATTTATTCGGTTTTTATCGAGAAGGGATGGTTTTCCAAAAATTTCATGTCAGAACTCAAAATTTTCTTTCTCGGGTCATTCTGTTGGTCAGTGCTTCATTTCATTGATCAATACAAACTCTTCTCGTGTTTTTCGTACTTAATACTTGATTTTTTAAAAAAAAAATAATGGGCATTGCAAAAAAAGGAGCCTTCACTATGCAATATCACCATTTCCACCTAGTATTATGAATGACGCAACGTCCCTACATTTAAGCAATGCAATCCTTCAGGTAAGTAGTAATAGATGCAGTCATCAAGATGACAGTGGTTCCAGAGTTGCAACTATGTCATAAAGAAAGCAGTCGGTTCTATCAGCATACCGACCTACAGAAAATCAAAAGAACAAATAAATGGATTTTTCCCACCCTGATGAAGAAACGTTTTGAAACAGTAATTGAGAAGTGGGTCTGGATTGGATCTTCTGGACTGTGGAGAAGAGCAATGGCTGGCTTTTGTTGAAGTCACAACATAGTAAGCTGCATAATAAAATGTTTTATGAAATACTAGGCCAGGGGTGAAGGTGAGATTAGGCCCAGGGGAGTTACTCGGTACTATGTAATTTATGAAACCATTTAAATACAATTTATAATTTAAGAAAATACAGCACACAAATAATGCTTCAATAATAACTTCTAAAAAAGGCTGTTAATTTCCCATTTACCCTATCACGCATATAAAATTCAGGTATTATCTCAACACAAGGTCTACAGTTAAGAACTTATTTTAATTTTTTAGTAAGGGTTATACTTACTTATTTTTTCTATTTATTATACCGCCTCTAATTATAAGCTATTTGTGGGTTTAGAGAAACTTATTTGAAAACCGAAAAGTCAAAGATTGTTAAAGGTCTGTGTAATTGAGTCTAAGAGTTCTAAAATTATTCCTTACCCAGCAGCTGTCGCCTCAGTTCAAACAAACATGTCAATACTTTACAATATGACATTCAGTTAAAAGCCAGAAAATCAAAAATAATTTACATCATAATATACAAATATATAAACGCTGGCATAGACAACCATTGAGTTCTTTCTGAAGCTACTCTTTTCTTAGTACTAGTTTGTGGTAAATATATTTCCACCTCGTCAAAATTAAATTTATGTTTAAATGTCTAAGAATGATCGGCCATAGATTTTCTTAGACAACAATTATATTTCAACCCATCAACGTCGGGTAACACAGCTAGTTATACATAAAGTTTCCGAATTGTTGTATCTTGATTTTCGAGGATAAAGCCAAGAAGAGGCAAGATTTATGTCAGTTATATAGTAATATATTGTGAGTTAGGTGTTGGGAAAGGTCGAGTTTAATGAGTACTCTAGGGAAATAGCTACTGTTCCTTAGACAATAGTCAATGGCTGGGATTAGCCAGTGGACAAGGAACGATTGTAGTCAGCCATTGTCGATTGTACAATGGAATTACAATGGAGAAGGAGAGGCAGCTTTCCCAATCTCACCAGTCAACTACAATTAGAACCTAAGGTCTCTAAGTCCGTCACTCAGGGGATGCGTGAACTTAGCAGATTTCCCCACGTGCTCTTAGGACACTCCACTGATCTCTTCTTACAATATATTTTCTATTTCTAGCTAAAAACCCGATACGTAGAAGCGAGACTTTACTGAAGGCTGAAAGCAAGAAAGTACGAAAAAAAACCCTTAATATTTGAGTTACGAAAACGTATAGAATAATGATTGCAGAACAACAATAGTTTAATAAGATTCGTTCTATAAAATGTTTAAATCCAACTCATACTAACTGAGGTATTTCGAATTTTCCCTCTCTCGTATTCCTGGTCCAATTTCAGACATTAATGACTATGCTCTCTAGTGTAAATCGAAACTGTTAAATATCGAGCATGTTATAGAAAAATAAACATTTTCAAGACTTACACTGTAAAAGATCAATGATAACAATATTTGGTATTTAACATTCCAAGAAAGTGGTTCTTTAATGCAACACCGTATTTAGCAGATTTCCCTTAAGGGAAATCAGCTATTGAAGTCGTACTCATGACGCGATATTCGAAATTTTTCTTCATATATGGTTCTAATTGAACGTTTGAAATAAATGCAAATACGTGACACACGTGGTAAATATGCTTAGTTTATGCAGCCCCTCCGTGACGGACTTTCTTAATATGACATTAATTAATTAGTAAGTGGATAGGGAAAGTACGGTAGTAATGCTTTTCCATAAAGGCAGATAGCACAAACTAACATTAAAAATGTGCATGGGCACAAATATTTCGAAAAATGACAGTAATTATATATTGGTGGAATTTATATTGTTAAGAAGCTGATTTGACTGTCGATTAGGGGGTTATGGTGGCTTTTAAGACAAACCAGTTCTGATTCTTGAGTGAATAAAATTCATCTAGTTAATTCAATTACACTGTTCTAAAAAAAAAAAAATGTTCCGTCACTAGAGAAATGTTTCCTAAATTTTGTATATATGTGTGGTGAGTACGAATCTGAAGTCCAATAAATTCAATAGGTACCATTTTTGAGATAGTGAAGGTTGTTTAAGAAAAAATTGAAATAGCTTGTTTATTTGTTTTCTAACTTCATTTATTAATTAATTTTCAACGAATAATTACAATAAAATATAAACTATAGGTCAAATTAACATTCTCGAGACAAAACACCACGAAACCTTGATTGAAGAAATCATCATACTGCATGTTTCCAATTAAATCAAACCATAAAAATTCAATGAAAACAACCCCTCTGGCTAGCAACTCTTCGAGCTCACTAGGGGGTAGCGAAATATCTCTAAGTTATATTAATGCCAACCGGAAAATATATGTATAAACAAACGTATTTATATATATATATATATATACACATATATATATATATATATATATATATATATATATATACATATATACACACACACACACACACACACATATATATATATAGGTAGAATAAGTTCCGCTCAAAAAAAAATCCAAAATGGAAATTCTAAATGAGGTAGGTGAGAACCTAGGCCTTATCAAGGCAATGGAAAAAAGGAATGTGAAACTTCTTGGGCATATCATTAGACACAACGACTCCATTACAAATATAATTGAAGGTAAGGTTCTTGGGCATAGGGAAGAGGAAGGCCTAGAAAATACTATTTTGAAGACATCAAGCATCTTATCGGTGCGGGAAGTAATATGAAAAGAGCAGCTTCCAATAGAACACTATGGTTGTAACCTTTAGATCATGATAATGATATCTGTGTGTGTGTGAGAGAGAGAGAGAGTACAATTTCAGTAGCTGATTTTCTTGCAAGAGATATCTCCTAATAATGAGAAAATTTGTTAAAATCTCTAGTATTGAGTAGCGAATCTACTTAACAGTAGTAAATCTCTATTGAACCTTAGCGAATGCAGTATTTGTACAATTGGATAAGTAGTAAGCTGCTACGGTTATATTCAATTCCCAAGGCATGTACAGTTGCAGAAAATGAGATTACTCGGGGACCGACTTGCCTTGCTCCGTTGTCCCAGAGCGTGAAACGGCAAAAACGTGATTTTTCTATGACTGCTTAAGATTCAGCTCTGCATCTGGAGAAAATCTCACTGCTTTTGCCCCTGAATGCAAATGCACTTTTATGAGGCTATATTGGATGCGTCTCACATCCGCATATCCTGTTTCAGATACCGTTGCCTTGGCTAGGCCAGAATTTCACCGGAGTATCTACTAACTCGAAGAAGTAATGGTGGGAAGAAGAAAGGCACATTTTTTATAGGACTAGTACTTTCAAAAAAGCTAGACCAAGCAAATAAAACTCCATTGCTCACTTGATAAATTAAACATACAAGCTAGGTTTAACAGAATCATTAAGATCTCCGCCTGATGCCTTTCTCGTGAACTGTAAAAGTGTTCCCATTCATTTCTTCGACCTGTCATATAAGGATTTAGAAAAAAATATGATTATAATTGCTAATATCCATAAACTAATTGGTATAAAAATGATTTCCCGTCGAAATATAAATATTGGATAACGGAAGCATTAAATAAAACATTTATTGCCTTCAAATTTGTATGTTTATAGTTTTGAGCATGGAACATTGGACGAATCGAAGATTGGAAATATCTCAGTTAATATACGTCGAATCAAAATATTGTACATAACTAATCGTTTTGAAAATTAAATTACCTATAAATGTTGTCATATACATATTTTCTCCGTCAGGAATACTAACGGATTTGGATTTTTTTAGTTTTCAACCTTAAGTAAACCCCCACTCCAGCCCCCACCACTTCATTTGAAGTCTAAATACTAAATATTCTCATTTAACTTTTACGTTTTGATATAAATGTAAATACGTGACGGAAGTGGGAAATCTGCTTAATTAACGCAGCCCCTGCGTGATGGAGATTTATATATTTAGAATCCTCTCTAAGGGAAAAGAATTTTAATTAGTTAATTAACAGCCGATTGAAACACTACTCGCAAAACAATTACAACAAAAGAAAAGAAAAACTCAATACAAAAAGTCCGTCACGCGGGGGCTGCGTAAACTAAGCAGATTTCCCACATGAAGTTTTACTCTCATCCGTTATCCGCCGCACACACTTAATAAAATGCAAATATCTCTGTTAATATTCAAGTTAGAGAATAAACATTTATAGTAAAATTAATTTTCAATAAGATTGGTTCTATACAATTTTTCGATCTGACACATAATAACTGAGATATTTCGAATTTTCGAAATTCCCCCTCCCACTTGAGCGATTTTAGCCATTAACCAACTTGATCTTTCTTTTTATATAAAACGACAAAATATCGAGTTTGGTAACGATTAAAGAAAACTTGCGACCGCTAGAGCGGTAACAGACAAATATATATATATATATATATATAGATATATATATATATATATATATATATGTATATAAATATACAGCGGGGGACGTATATAAATATACAGTTTTGAACGGACCTCATTTTCGTCATCTACTAGGTAGGATCGATGGACATTTGAAGAAAAATTTCGAAAACACCGTCATGAGTACAACCTCAATAGCTGATTTCCCTTGATGGAAATGTGCTAAAACGCAATAACGGATATAAAAGACACACTATAGACAATACAAATATAATAACAAAAATATACAAAGATAGCAAAGCAATCACGAAACTTCATTTTTCAAATACTTTTTAATTTCAAATGTACTCCTCCAATTGCTGTCTAATATTATATATCAAATATTGTTTTCAACATACATTTATTATGTGAGGAGATACATGCAGTTCCGTTGTGTAGACATCAATTAAGATTTTATATATACTATACCACCACGTGGGAAATCTGCTTATTGTACACAGCCCATGCGTGTCGGGCTTTTACTTAGATTAGTTAGATTGTTTGGTCTTCGGAGTATCGTTTTGTTTTAATATTTTATTTATTTATGCAAGACCAGTACAATTTATTAAAATGAATAAACTAAACTACCCATGACGATCATAAGTTATGATTCAAATTGGTAATATTAAAAGGAATTCTAAAAAGTCTCCCTTCCTTTCTTTCTAATGGAGTCGAATGTATTTGTCAGAATTACCAAATTCTATGCCATCATGTTCAAAGCCACTTCATTCGATTTGGTCGATAAATATCTAAAGAAAATGTTTTCATATATTTAATGATTGACATTTCTTTTAAATATTCCTATAGTTTTTCTATAAAAGTTCAACTATTTTCAGTATATGTTGTTGAAAGCGTACATTAAAAGTCACTGGTATTAGAAGGGATTGTCCTCTAGGAAATCATATTTTCCAGACGTTCCACTCAATATATTATTTCGTGGTTCCACTGAGAAAAACTAAATCAGAAAGTAGTCCTCAGAAACTGACAACCATTATTTCCGAGATACATTTTGTCATCAGATGAACATTGTTTAAAAGTTCCATAGCTATTAAAAGGAGACAAAACGTGCCTTTTCAAATTGTACAAAATAAAAAGAATAAAGAATTTTTTCCCTTGGTATTTACAACATCTCAAAAGCTACTGTTATTCTCAATCTTGTTTGTGTGTTTTTTTGTAGATGCTAAAAACTTTCCCTGAGTGCTACACGGATCACACACTGTGGGAAGAATAAAAGAGAAAATGAATACAAAAAAAAATGTAAACAAAATAAAACTTATAATAATGGAGATAGAATCAATTGTTTTCTGAAGAAAGCCCTTTCGACAACTTTTCTTAAAGCAGTTTTCTTTCTTTATGGGAGAGTCACTTCTTTCTTCTCTTTCTATTGTGCGTTGTATATTTCTTTAGAGTGATATCCTAGCTTGGTATGTACTATCCCCCATATTGGCAGACAATGGGCATTGTTGGTTCTATTGTCGATAGTTCCATAGGCAGAGGTCAATATTCCCATTAGTATCCCATAATCCACGCCGGAGGGTCAAGGCCGGGGAGGCAAAGAACATATGGATGTCGTTCCATCTCGGTTGTCGTTATATCTTATATGATCCCCATCTCGAGTATCCTCGAGGAACAATAACATGGGATGCTGGGTAGATATAGTAGTTCTGTCTGAAAGTTCTGTAATCAATGGTAATTCACTATGATGGATTCAGTCAAACGCCACAATAGTTCTGGGGGAATCACTACAAATTGTTCGTGGCGTGACAAAATACTGATTTTAAGTTGATCAATCTCAGCAGGATCAACTAATATGAAAATAAGGAACAATTAGATGAGTATAATCCGATTGTATGTTTTAATTTAATAGTAAGTTTCCCGAATATTTAAATGGTTATTGAAACAAAATTAACGAAACTAATTTGCATAAGAATTGCATTTTATGAATCATATGCATTCCTTTAGCACATATGTATTTAGATAGGTAGGTATACGGGTATTACTTAAATACCTGAGGAGGGCTTGGTTTGGAGGCTAACTGTTCAGTAAGACAATTGAGTTTGTATGGTGATTATTATAGATGATTTTTGAACACGGTGAGGGATAAAGGAACTGAATTATAAAATATATATTCGTTCAAATGATGGCCAATCATCATCCCTCTCCCCAAGGCTAATTATCATCAACCCCCAGTGGCCAACAACCATCAACCCTCCATGGCCAATCGTCACAAATTACCAATGACCAATCACTATCAACCACCGGCCAATCATCATAAATCACCAAATAGTAAATCATCATTGATCCCTATAGCCCAATCACCATAAATCCTCCCCAATGGCTAAAGTCCATAGACCACCAGTAGCGAGATCATCATGATCCTCCTATGACTAATCTTCATAGACCCCAATGGTCAATCATCATCGATACTCCTACGGCAATCATCATACATCCTCCAAATAGCCAATCATCATCGATCCTCCTACGGCAATCATCATACATCCTCCAAATAGCAATCATCATGATGCTCCTACGACAATCATCATACATCCTCCAAATAGCCAATCATCATCGATCCTCCTACGGCAATCCAAATAGCAATCATCATGATGGTCCTACGACATCATCATACATCCTCCAAATAGCCAATCATCATGGATCCTCATATGGTAAACATTATCGATTCTCCTACGGAAGTCACCATACATCCTCCAAATAGCCAATCATCATGGACTCACCTATGGTTAATCATTATCAATCCTTCTACGCCAATCACCATACATCCTCCAAATAGCCAATCTTCATGGACCCTCCTATGGTTAATCATCATCGATCCTTCTACGCCAATACCATGAATCCTCCCAAGATCAATCATCATGGACCCTCCTATGGTTAATCATCATCGATCGTCCTACGGCAGTCACCATACATCCTCCAAATAGCCAATCTTCATGGACCCTCCTATGGTTAATCATCATCAATCCTCCTACGGCAGTCACCATACATCCTCCAAATAGCCAATCTTCATGGACCCTCCTATGGTTAATCATCATCAATCCTCCTACGGCAGTCACCATACATCCTCCAAATAGCCAATCTTCATGGACCCTCCTATGGTTAATCATTATTAATCCTTCTTCGCCAATCACCATACATCCTCCCAGGAGCCAATCATTATGTACCCTCCTAAGGTTAATCATTATCGATCGTCCTACGGCAATCACCATGAATCCTCCTAGGAGCCAATCATCATTGATCCTCCCATGGCCAATCATCATAGACCCTCCCCCCAATGGCCAATCATCATCGTTTCACCAATAGCCCATCATGCAATTTTCACTAATGGTCTTTCATCATCGCTTCCATTTATGCCACCTCATAGTTTCACCAATGGCTAACCATTATAGAAAATTAAATCACAGCTTGCTCCGATCACTGCTCTTTTGAAACTCTTCTTCCCATATAATTAATTCCGAGCGGTGAATTTAAGTGGACATGTTATTAGGACATGTGTTCAGTAGCTTCTAGGGCTGGCTGAAGTTTTAAACAAATAATTACTGCTATTTACATGAATTAATTGCACAATCGGATAACCTCTTCAGTCCTGTCCGAGCCAGGTGACAGGGCACTTGGGTGACTATTTTCGCAATTTGGTCCTCTTTGCTAGTCGAGTGGTTCATCCTACGCATCTTCTTGTATGTTCAGATTGCCTCAGCTCCTGTTTAAATAATAGGCTGAATTTCAATTGAATTGCCTAATTTCAGTCAAACAAGGAAAGGTCCTCTAAATGCTATTGAGAAATAATTCATTTCAATTTGAGGTCATTATTATAATGTGTTGTTCGAATAATGAGCTCATTAGAAATTCATACTAGTTGGTATATGCTCAATAATGGAAATATTAGGTACAGCCAAGTCACCAGCCTTCTAGCGAAATCTTCCAGTCGTTCTCAAATCAAATGCCACTCATGCAATAAAAATGTTTCACTACTTGTAGGACCTACCATCCTGAGAAGATAAATAAATTTGCTTAACCAAACTTGGCCAGAAGATCAACCAAAAAAGTAAAAAAGTCCGTAACGCAGGGGCTGCGTAAACTAAGCAGATTTCCTACGTGAAGTTTTACAATAGAGAAATCTGCCTAATAACAACTGTAGTAGTAAGAAACCTCTAAACCTATTCACGAGGGACGAATAGTTAAGGAAACGGCCGCCAGAGCTCTCGGCGGAAAGTCCGAACATGGCCGACTCTTGCCGACCACACGCAGAATACAAATGCAAATATCTCGGTTAATATTCAAGATAGAGAATAAATGTATATAACAATATTTATAGTAAATTTAATTTGTAATAAGATTGATTCTGTACAATTTTTCGTTCCGACGAATAGTAACGGAGATATTTCGAATTTTCGAAAATCCTCCCCTCTAAACTCCCCCCCCTCCCCGTGGTCCGATTTCAGCCGTTAACGAACTTGATCTTTCTTTTTACATAAAATGACTAAATATTGAGTTTGGTAACGATCAAACAAAAATTGCGACCGCTAGAGCGGTAACAGACAAATATATATATATATATATATATATATACAGTTTTGAACGGACCTCATTTTCGTCATCTACTAGGTAGGATCGATGGACATTTGAAGAAAAATTTCAAAAATTCCGTCAAGAGTACAACCTCAATAGCTGATTTCCCCTATGGGAAATCTGCTAATATCAATTATTTAAACCATTTCACCATCTCAACTAGTTTCGCTTCCACATGACGCCTCATCAGAAGACTAAGAGTTAACTACAACTGTGCCAGTCAGGGATTACACTAGAAAATTAAATAATGTTAGTGATTTAAATACTAGGATATGTTGATAAATAAAGTAATAATAGAACATTACAATAAATGAGTATTAAAATAAGACAGTATAAAGGGAAGGTAGATCGAAAGATGGTACTGATCTTAATCTGGTGTTAAAATTTTACTTTAACTATTTTCAATTTTAAATTTTGTACCTTCTTCTTATACTGGACCCAACATTTTTATATGTTCTTCATAGTTTAAAGGCAATGGTAACCAATAAAAAATCTTGTAACTAGCCCTTATTAATGCTTTATCTAGCAATTAATTTATATATTTTTTTTTATTAAATTAATGTTATTATTTTTGAGAAGGGGTGGCCTGAAGAAATGGTATGTAAGCCACGAGACATGTAGGACAGTATGAATAAAGTTTGCGCCGAAAAAAAATGTTTTTGTATTGGTCATTCTTGCCATTAAACTATGAAGAACATATAGTTTTGTATATATTTTCTTTAATACTTTAATATTATATAGAGCACGTAATTTATTATTGTGGAAATATGAAATCATGTTTGTGTTTTTTGTGCCAGAAATCACTGAAGTGGTCGCCCCAAAAGTATTCGCCCTCTAATGAAAGACTGTGAAGAAGAAAGTGTGCTAGTTGTTGCTTTGTTCATGAGACTTCACTGATCCCGGGATCATCTAACAAGTTGAATGGGGAGAACTATTTCTTAAATCTAAATGAACCATCGTGATATTAATATATCGAAAATGATAGTTTCATCACGCACTGGTTAGTTTTGATATCAGAACTTTTACTTCGGCAAAACCTAATATAAATCCAAAAATGTAGGTTAGTTTCACCCAGTTCTGCCTAAAAACTGTTAAACGGTGAAAGGTAATTAAGTGTGGGTTTGTACTTTTTATTTTCTTTCGCTCCGACTGAAGTGAAATGGTTTTTTATGAATTTTCGCCGAGTGCGTGCCCACGTGCCTCGCTGTTAATGAGACTTTCCACGTCCGAACGTCACGTCCGTAGCTCTGGGAAAGTTGGAAAGCCTCAGCATATTTCCACTCTTCCAGTTTGATGGAATCAGCTGTTAACCCAGCTGTCAGCCCTTTGTCGGCCCCTATTCCCGCCTTTTGGCGGGGGCAGTTTCACGCCGGAAGAGATCATGGCGAATCACGGAGGGTGCCCACCTAGTTTGATGGAGAGTTCGCACGGAAGACTACAAAAAAAAAAATAGTTTGATAGGCACTGTCATCCTACACGGTTTGACACGATGTGCATAGAGATGTTCCATCTATGTCTATTTTCCCACACAGGTCCTCCAACGTTTGCTCTCCAAATCCAGATCATTCAATTCAGGTTCCCAGATTTCCGTAATGCTATTTATTAATGCCAACCTTATTTGTTATTTATTTATTAACGTCAACTATGTTGCACGAAGATTAATTGGGGCGCGTTATTTGTAAACTACCGCCGGTTTTTATCCTGGGTTTTTTATTTTATTTAATGAGTTCGTTACTAACTAAATTCCAATTGTCCAGGTGAGAATCGAACTCACGTCTCTAGATACCAAGTATGATTAAGACCAACCCCTTAACTAGAATGGCTAACCATGTGCCCCTGCCTACCTTATAGCTAATTGGGTCGCGTTATTTACAAGCTACTATCCTGTTATAACCAGGGTAGGACTAAGGAATTTGTTTAGAGACATCCTTTACAATAGATGTTAGAATTATAAAAATTCCCTGATGAAGTAGTGCCATCATAACATTTTTCCCCACCTCTGCCCCCGCTGTACCTTTGGGTTCCCCCATAGCAGCGGTCCCCATTTAATACCAGATATAAAATTTTGAATAGATAAATTGGGCCAGGTAACTTAGCCTAACTCACCGAGCACGGCTAAGCATAAAAGTGCAACATCTGGGAGATTTAGTTTAATTCCGAAAAGTCCTAGGGGAACCCGCAGCTGCGACTCCTTTGCCTCTGTTCAAAGAAGTGGCAGCAAGTGCCTAACTAACTAGCCTACATACCTAAAGCCTAAATACTAACCTAATCCCACAAAAAACTATACGTATAATTTACAAATAAATTCATTTTTACTTGTCTTTCAACACCTTTTGGGCAAAGGTCCTGCGCTGTTTACCAAATCTTTCAGCGCTGTTTACCAACATATGGTAGCTCTCAGGAGGCCCGTTCACATATGAGAAAGCACTCATTAGCCGAATACACTTTGCGTTGAAACGCGGACATTGGAGGATCACATAGTCAGCCGTATCCAACTCGCCACAGGAGCACAATAGGGAAAACGCCATTATATCAATATAATTTAACTATATATCTAAATTATAAAAATATTAAAACTTATTACTTAAGAAAGTGATTGAAAAAAGAACTGTTTAAGTGCCTATTCTCAGTTTTTTTTGTATTTTTGGATTAATGTTCTCGAATCATTGGTACATCGTTTTATTTTACGATATTTGTATAAAAAATTGATTCTATAACATTTTTCGTTACTACCTCCTTGTCCGATTTCACCTATTAACGCATATGATCTTCAATGTTGAATGAAGCGATTAAATATCGAGTAAGGTATAGATCAAAGGAATATTTTCTAATCAAAAAATAAAATATTACTTGATGACATCATCACTCAACGTATTTGCATGAATTTAATTTAGTAAACATCTGTTGAAAGAATTTGGTATTTAAGCTTGAAATAGGCCTTTTCATGATACATTCATCTACTGGTAAAGTGAGCTGACAAAAAGTGGGAGTTTACTCAAGGATGAAAATTAAATAATGCAAATATCTCGTTCAATATTCAATATCCAAAAAAAATGTATAATAGAACATTAACAGAACATAAATTTGCAATAAGGCTCTTTACAATTCTTCGTTCCGACGTATAGTAACGGACATATTTCGGATTTTCAAAAATCCCCTCTCCTACTAGTCCGATTTCAACGATTAACGAAGTTGATCTTTACTTTTACATAATATATTTAAATATCAAGTTTGGAATAAAAATTCATATCTCTGGAGCGGTAACAGACATATATATATATATATATATATATATATATATATATATATATATATATATATATATGTTTATATTTAATTCAACCCCATTTCCTGAAATCATACACATCGAAATACTTCAGGGCCATTAACATAAGTGGTGTTTTTTGCTCTTGACTTAGAGAATTTCCGCTCCGGCTTAAAGAAGAACATCTTTAGAAAGTTAAATGTGGCCATTAAAAATGCGAAAAAGAAACTCCCGAATTCTCACGACTCCTTTCTCCTAGCTCAAATTATATCCAGGACACAGGACTTCTGCCTTAGGGAGTAGACATTGTCAAAGGTAAGTAGTAATTTTAGAAGTAATATCAATAATTGGTGAAATAAGCATAGACCAAATATACTCTCCACCATTTTAGATCTCAACAGGCTTCAGTTCTGATCAGCATTTCTGAGGAACAGTGTTGGCATTTGGTAGATAACAAGTCCACCACCTGTTTCGACTCTTGTACTCAATTATACAAATTCAGTTCTGTCGGAAGCTACTGTTTTCGTATAACTGTATCAACCAAAATGCATTTGATTTTTGCTATCTTTGAAAAATCTACTATCTCTTCCATAATGCCCAGCAATCCTACCTTCAAATACGTTTGTGATGAAGTAGTCCTGACCTGGAAGCTTCGTCATCCTTTTCTCCATGATCTAGATAGCTTAATTGTATCATCGGTCATAAATAAAGACTGTATTCATTAATTCTGATAGCAGTTCTTTTAATGGCAGGCATTTGAACGGTACCATTATAACACCAGCAAAAAATAAATAATTTACTAACTGTAATACCTGATGGACGACCAACTAACAACAATGCCCTTATTAGTGTGAATGGAGTATGAGACCAACCTGAAACATAAAATTATGAATTAGTAATCAGTTCAGAAAAGTTTTTAAATTTCAATCAAATTAAATAAATATGAGACATGCATAATTCATTCAAGGAATGGAATAATTTATTCTTGAAAATTATTAGTTCAATAGTCACAAATAATAAATGAAAAGGAATGGTTGGCGATTGGGCATGCTAAGTGAGTAGAAATATTCAATCGGTTGTTATGTACCAAGGATATAAATACGTTCTAGGATATAAATACTCCACATTAAGTAGATTTCTGAAATGATTTTTTGTTGATGTTAGCGATTCACAACTTTGCTTGCAGTTTTTTTATTTTTTTTTTAAAGTGAATTAGTTGTTAAAGCCACAGAGACTAATAAAACCTTTCACAAAAGTTTCAAGAAGTCAGAAGTAAAACTGCATAATTCAAAACTGAAAACTATAAAATAAGGTACCCACAAAATTAATTTGGCATTCATCGATACCAAAAGAAAACTTGATTTCTGGATTGAGACAGTGTCATTATTAAAACACTAATATCTGAACAAGGCTGGAAGTTGACCAAAAATATCTGTAATAACGAATAGAAACGTAAGATGCTTAATATTTCGTTACTCAAAATGAAAATCGTGTTGAATAGAGTGTTGGTTTCTTAAAACAGAATGCTAAAAAAAAAAAAAGTTAAATATTATGATCGATGGCCATGTATTTGGAAAATCGGGTCTTGCGTACAACAAAGCAACTTGTGCGTTAACTCTTCCCACCGATTTAGAGACATTTTCATGGTTTCATACATATTACTTTCTTCATATATATATATATATATATATATATATATATATATATATATATATATATATATAAAAATTTTTTTTTGGTGGGGGAGGGGTGAAGTATGCTTTACCAAAGTCCAGGATTTCAGAATTGGGTTACTCTTGTGTTCTTGAGGTTTTGTGGTATCAGAAATAGTTTAATATATATCATCCTTATCACTGAACAATATATTTCCAAAGGAACATAGAGCGTTTCTAAACTAGTTAAACCATTGGTCGTATATTGTATGACAGCCACCATTCATTCAGCGGGAGCTAGTAAGCCTCAGGCCTAGATAATTTATATTTATTTTCATGAGAGAAAGTTCCTGATATAGATAAGGCTTAGGGAGAGAGTAGGCTTAACTTTCTTCCCGCTCAAAAACCGGTCCATCAACAGATGGAAGCTATAAATAATCTCTTTGGGTTTTAAAATCTCTTAATCTGTTAGGCTTATTAATGTCTAGCCAATCAGACATTTGCTGAGTTCTTCCTGCTTCAGGTCCCGTTGCCAATCCAGCTCCAGTTTAGATAAATTCCCGCCAAGAATAATTGCTTCTTCTACTTCTTTAGTATCTTACACAATACTGCCCACGCTTCATTTTTTCAACAATTACAAAAAATAGAAATATAACAAGAAAAGATTCTACAACTCATCATTTTTTGAGTATTTTTGTTTGCTACTAATATTAAATATTTTGTATAAAATTTTACATATGTTCGCTTTTCTTTTCTTTTTTTGCCTTCATTTTTATGTTTTTATTTAATGATTATTTTTAATGTATTTAAGTTAAATTTTCATTTTGGTCAACTTCTATTGTCTTTATTGTATGCTTTTTATTAGCAGATTTCCATTGAGGGAAATCAGCTATTATAGTACTCATGATGCGATTGGGAGGGTAGTTTAGGAGGAGATTTCGACAATTCGAAATATCTCCGTTACTGTACATCGAATCGAACAATTGTATGGAACCAATCTTATTGAAAATTGTATGATCTATAAATGTTCTATACATATTTTCTGTATCATGATTATTAAATGAGATATTTCAATTCTATAGTTTTCCGCTTTCAGTAAACCCCCACTCCTGCTCATGCCCTTTTAATAGTAAGCTGTTATATCATGTGCAGTTTCATTACATCGTTAAATACCAAATATTGTTTTCATTGATCACTTAGAGAGATATATGCAAATATGTTCTTGGATTACTAAAATTGGAGTGGTTGAGATAAAAATTATTCTGAGTCATAAATTTCAGCATTAGTTATAGTAAATAGTTTTCAATAAAATTAAGCTATATTCAGAAATGTTTTGTGAATTGTTTTTCTTTTCGGTCTAGAATATTTCTATCTATTAAGCTCTGCGAGGTTGGCTGACCTATTTGTTTACGATTCAGACGCTTTCCGTTGTAGAGATTATGAACTTGTAAGTTGACTGGAAGATATCTCATTGCTATTCGCTTAATATTCACAGTGGTTTTACCAGTATATATATTTATCTGTTGTAAACCTTCCCGTGGGAAATCTGCTTGGTTTACGCCGTCCCTGCCTGACGGAATTTTTATCTTTTCCTGGAGAAGTGTTAACATCTGAAACGGAACTCAAATAATATTAAAAAAGTAATATAACACCAGTCACCAACTTACACTATTGACTGCGGTCCTGTCAGGATTTCTAATATTGATCCCTAGGCCCTGCAAGTCCTCCTCAAGATAATCCATCTACCCAAATGCCGGAGGCCTCTCTTATCTTGAGGAGGACCCCTCGGAGGCCTCTAAGGACGGCGAGTAACACATATACATTCGTTCATTACAAGATTTGAATGAAAACTAGCAACAGACCAATTCGTGTATTCCATTCACTTTGTAAATCTTTCCGTGTGCTCAATTAGGTGCCGAGTGAAAAATCGTTGAAAACCTCTTTGACAAGGGCATCGGATTGACGAGGGGTAAATGTGTCACTGACAAACGTCAATCCACAGCTGATAAAACGGCCTCAAAGTCACGGAGCCGAGTCACGACAACATAGCTTAACTGGGTCTTAAACTAGACCTTGTTAGATCTTTCAAGGCTTTCACGATGTTTCTTTAATTGCTGCATTAAAACTGCATTTTATACCAGATTCCGACTGCTCTTGTTCCTGTTTAATTAATGGCCGACCTCTTTTAGCTAACCACATGTTGTTCTTACCGTAGGAAATTATTCGCATTCTTTTTACCGCTTTAATAATTGTTCTTTAGGCATTGTAAATTCAATGTACCCCGACTTACACTTTTCCGCTTTCAAATATCTCTGGAGGTATGCATTTTCTAAACAATGGCCTAATAATAAGATACAATATCGTTCTTACTTCCTTGTACGAAGTATTCTAATCGCTGAAAAAGTTGGATTTCAAGTTTTAAGAGAATTATCTGTTTTGACTCTCCGAGATTCCATTCCGACGTCTGTATGAATCTTCTATAAATAAAAAATGTACTTGCCTTAGAATGTTTAAATTTCATATTTAGGGCTGTTATTATATGTTGTTGTGCACTTATTTTATTCATATCGACTTGGATGAGGGATGCGTTTTATATCACTTCTTATGAAGGATCGAAAGATATTTGAAAAGGTTTTTCGAAAATTTTGGCATAATAGCTGCTTTATCTTTAAGGACGATCTGTTAAAATCATATTTCTATGTTACTTGTAGAAAGCTTTTTATTCACAGCTATTGTGTTTATGTTGATCCTTGTCACAAAGAGTTTATGAACAAAATTTTCTTCGCTTTGGACATTATAGCCAGCTAGAAGATTGAAAATCCATTCCCTCTTGGAAATTCCTTAATTGTAGGAATACATATTCAAGCGTGACTTCTTGTTCTATTTGCTTGCCAGTGAGACTTTCATTTGCAAAGTGATCATTGGACGATTATGGATTCAAGAACCGGTAAGGAGAGCTGGAACACTAAAACCCGAACTGTTGGACTTGCACCAAACTGTTCCAAGTGCTTTCTTGTTTATGGCCGCGAAGGCCAACAAATGCATAAGTAGGGAAAGGTTGCTACCTTCGTTTATACTCATTTAACAGCTAATTTCTCTTGCATTTCTACAGTTGTTATGGTCAACCTGTTTAGGGAAGTGAAAGGGTTAAAATTCAAGAACACTCCAATTCTCAAAGGCAGATTCATTAAGCGACAAAAAGTCAGCTTTAAGGTTCTCTGGAAGAGAAAAATAAATGCTTACATTTTGGTTACGACATCATCATATTCCCCCAACATCAGTTTATTTCCCCTCACGACTGAGGTGGCTTCAAAGGACCGAGCTAGGGGTTAAATACATGCAGACTATTTACTGTTTTGTTTAATACTTCAGTATTACAACCACACTTCCAAGTCCAATCTTACTTCTATTCTTTTGAAATTTTCTTTCTGGATTAATACTCCATAACGCTACAGTCCTAGGAGGACCTTGCCCGCATCTGAAAACAGCTTTCATCCCTTCCTGTTGGTGCGAACCCTATCCAGGAAAATAAGCTACATTCATCATGGGTAAATCCGCCATCAGAGACTTTCCCCTATTAACATTTTAATTTGAGAATGACCATGTGATGTTTTCCTTTGCTACTCCCCCTCTAGGTTCACACGTTCAAGAAGGTCGTAACTGTCCTTGCTCGTGAACAAATCTAACAACAGGTTGTCCTTATCTACCAAAGACTTCCGTCTGGACCAGAAATACTTATCGGTACCTTTTTTCCCCAATGAAACAGAGTGGACTTGGATTCCTTGGTCGAAGACTACGACTTCCTGGCTTTTTCCAGACACTCTCCTGGTCTGGTAACAAATCTTCCCTAGTGTAATGAGGTTTGGATATTACTTTATTCCGGAATGGTCTCTATCCTTGCTTCATAAGTTCTTCTCGTTGTTCAGTTAGTACCCACTCGTTGTATTGTACAATAAACATCTGAACTTACGACTCTCCGTTATGAAATTGGATGGGTTTTCGCTGAGTGCTGTCCCTTCAACTAGTATTAGATTTCTCATCACGGGTGTCTCAAACTCCGATTTGGGTTTTTGGAAGTCGACATTCAATATTCAGAGCGTATTAATTTGTAGAGGGAGAAATGTGGTATCCTCTACTGAAAACCTAATCTAACGTTTCAAACTGGGGCTGTTTTTCTCCGAGCTGCACCCATCTAACGATTCCTTCGTCGATAAGACTATTCAAATTCATGCTAAGTCCTATGCCCTTCGGAACACTCAAGTCCTTAGTTAATCTCTGAGTTCAATGCCTGTCGGTTCTCTCATTTCATCGCTAAATGTCACAATAAAGAATGCTCCAGGGCAGACGATAGTATAACTTATTAATAATATCCCCCTTGTAATTTACAAAAAATAGAGAATAAGGTTCTTTGCCCTCAGCCAGTTTTATGAATCTCATGGAACCAGAAACGAGCACTCAATTTGTCCCTGTTTTGTACCATTATATGCCACATAAAATAGGTCCTACTGCCATTCATCCACAAGCGAATACTTTATGATGTCTAAAGTTGCGTGGACATGTACAATTTAATGTTTTCACTTTCTTAAATGTCTTCGTTTCACAGTTAGTTTTTATTCCTGTAATTGAATGTTTCTAGTGATCTAACCGACATTATAAAAACCGTAACGATTGCTAACAAGATCATTCACTCTTGTACCAATTGTAGCGTTGCAGTATTTTTATTTTATCATTAGTATTGGAATTTCTGTTTCATAATACTGGAAAGGGCCAGTATTCATGGCAGTGTGCTCGCATGAGGATATAATGAAAATAATCGATAGGCCTAGGAAGTCGGTGGAATGGCCGTTTGGAGAGTTTAAATGTCTGTAATTCGAGTATTTGCAATTTGGAGTAGGGTTTGTTGGATTGCAGTAGTTAGATATGGCTGCGGTTTTTATACAGGAAGTATCAGGACCAGTTCTACAGCCCGTTCCTCTGGAGAAATCGCTGCGGCTCCACATCTCCAACTTATAACGTATACATTTATATATTCGCAACTCACTGTTTGATTCATTGTCAAATTGTGATAAATTACAATAAAATTAGTTTAGACTGACAAGAGAATAAATCTATGTACTTGAAAGTTTTATTCCAGGAGAGTAATTTCGACCTAGTAAAAGACCAACTTCTGCCTAAAATCATCAGAAAACAGTATGTCATGGAGAGGCTCAGTAAACTGAGAAGTGTGTGATCTCATCTCGCCGTATAATCTGTATTTCTATATAAAACTCCGATGAGTAGTAATGGGCGTATACAAAAGGCTGAAAACAAGAAAGTATGAATAACACGCACGAGCCACAAATTGGCGTTTGAAGCAATCACAAATTGATGGTGTTTCTGAAGAATTGACGGCGGTCCCCTAGAGTGTAGTTTGTTATGTGACTTCCTGGATGCCTATTTCGACCTCCTGAACTCCACGGCTTGTCACGTATTAGAGGATCTAGCTGTATCTAAGATTCTTCTCTAATCAATAGGTTGTACTAATTATTCAGATTACAGCCAACCTACGAACCCTAAATTTAGCAATTTAAAACAGGCGGAAGGGATTTGTTTTAAAAAAAAAAAATATGATATTTTAAAAAAATCAATAAAGTATATTAAAAACCATAAAACTATTATTTGAAACTTTTTTCTTATATCTATTACAGTTTTAAAAATATTCTCCCAGAAAAATAAAACCAGATTTTACACAACTTCAAATCTTAGTTCTGCAAGAGGTGTGCGCATAGCGATCGACATACATTAAATTTTTTTAGCTCAGTGCATCGGCAGGGTTTAGCCTGGTAGCAAGTCTATAGGATTGCCCTACGCTCTGACGCTCTGAGGATGGGGATTTAGTCCCCGAAAGCGCTCAGCGTTTATAAGAAATAAAATTGTGAGGAGCCATAAAAAAGTTTTGTGATTAACCATAAATTTTTTTAGCTTTAGTTCGAAAAACGTGTTTGGAATACATCTGTATCATATATGGTAAATATCCTATATGATATATGATTCATTATAGAACAAATATAAAAAACATGAAGGCGGGAGGGGGTAATTTTGAAAAATATAGCATTTAACAAGAAGCTGATTGCAAGTAGATTAAAATCATTATAACTATCTTTGAAACTTGTTTATTCGCTCGCAATATATAAAAACTGATTTTAGCAGATTTCCCTTAAAATAAATGAGCTATTGGCGCGGGTTTCGAAAAAAATTCTTCAAATGTCCATCGATCCTACCCAGGAGATAACGAAAATGAGGTCCGTTCAAAATTATATATATATATATATATATATATATATATATATATATATATATATATATATTGGTCTGTTACCGCTCTAGCGGTCGCTGAAATCGGACCAGTTGGAGGGGGGTATTTTGAAAATTCGAAATATCTTCGTTATTATTATGCGTCGGATCAAAAAATAGTATATAATCAATCTTATTGCAAATTAAATTTACTATAAATATTGTTCTATACATTTATTCT
Organism: Riptortus pedestris; assembly: GCA_019009955.1. Classification (NCBI taxonomy): domain Eukaryota; kingdom Metazoa; phylum Arthropoda; class Insecta; order Hemiptera; family Alydidae; genus Riptortus; species Riptortus pedestris. Next base: position 15,744,396 of record CM032230.1, on the reverse strand, counting down.
GTATCTTGAATATTAACCGTGATATTTGCATTTGTATTCTGTGTGTGGTCGGCAGGAGTCGGCTATGTTCGGGACTTTCCGCCGAGAGCTCTGGCGGCCGTTTCCGTAACTGTTTGTCACCGTTTAGAGATCCCTTACTACTACAGTTGTTATTGGGCAGATTTCTCTATTGTAAAACTTCTCGGGGGAAATCTGTTTAGTTTACGCAGCCCCTGCGAGACGGACTTTTTTTTTAAGGAGACGATACCTCTTCAAATCGCAGTATCTCAAGAACAAAAGGTTTTGTTATGTGTTACGGCTGAACTCTACTTGCACACAATGTTTCAGATTTGTTTGAATTCCCTAACCTCCCTTGTAAGTGGAACTGGAGTTATTCCTGGTTCGGGCCCAGTTAGCGCAACATGCCTATATCCCATCTGCAAGCCTAGTCACATCTTGACCCCAACAGTCCAAGGTAGGACTGCAGTAATTGTCTCAGCATTGACTCACTCTATTCACAGCTTTGACTCAGCAAATAGTTGCCACTTCCCACTCTAATGCATAAATACATTTTAATACTCATTTTCTTCACAATCAGAGAATACAGTTACACAGAAAATGGACTGGTTCTATCAAGCAAAAAAAAATAAAAGGTCTACGTATTCCGTTCTTTGTCTGTCGGACGAAAAAAATGACGCTATTATCTTAAATTGTTTTTCTGTTCAAGGATAGAAGGTTAAGCTCACGTCAGGAAGTCGTATTTCTTTGAAAGCTGAGTGAAATAATGGAATAACAATTGAGTTCTTCGTAATGGAACTAAGAAAAAGGGGTTTCAGTTTTTTATAGAATTGCATAGTTAAGGAAAATTTTCTAGATAGTCTCTAGCACGATAATGAATCCAGATTATCTTTCTTATATTTATTATCTATAATTTAATATTTTTCTTCTGTTCCAGATTTCCCTTCAGGGAAAACAACTATTGATTTCAAATATCATGTATCATGTATATGCATATACACAATCTTACATTAAAAACAGCAAGAATTACAATGTTGAAATTTCGTATTTGGTATTGCATCTCCTATTTTTATCGAAATCGACTAAAAGGGAGTTGGGGTTTATAGGAGGGCAAAAACGAAAATTTTTACATTTCTGTATTACATCCACCTAAAATTTGTATAGGACCTTTTCTTGTTTATCATAAAAATGATTGAGAATTTCGACCTGGGACAATGTTCGATCCAATTGGAATGGAAATATCGTATCACTTCCAAATGAAAAAAAATTAATTTAAATGACACCAAACATTTTGTTACTTATTTTTTAAAAGGAGTACGAGAAAGTCGTGTGCTAAGAAATTATATATTGAGGTGGTTGTCATGAAGCCATTTTCGAAAAATGTCCTCAAATGGCCATCCATTCTTCATAGTAGATGACAAAAATGAGGTCCGTTCAAAATTATATATATATATATATGTTATAACGTAAATTTCGTTAATGGCTTATATTGGAAAAGTGGGAGAGGGAGGGGTTTTAGAGGAGGGAATTTCGAAAATTCAAAATATCTCCGTTATTATGAGTCGGATCGAAAACTTGTATATAAGCACTCGTATTGGACATTAAATTGTCTATAAATGTTGTTCTATACATTTATTCTGAATCTTGAGTATTAACCGAGATATTCAAGAACTCGTGTCAGATTAGCCTTAAGCTGTTATATCATGAACCACTTTATTCTAAGCCTGAATACCAAATATAGTTCCACTATTATGAGTGAGATCGTAAAATGTTATAGAATCTTGTTAAACTATTGATGATCTACAATTGTTGTTCTATGCATTTTTTCGTAAATCAAATATTAGACAAGTTATTCGTACTTTATTGTTTTCAGCCTTCAGTAAGCCACTACTTCTCCTCACCTTATTTTTACTTTGAAATAGAAAATATATAGTGAGAAGAGATCAATAGTGAGTCCAACCAGCATGTGGGAAATTTGCTTAGTTTACGCAGCCCCTACGTGACGGACTTTTTAGGATTGAGAGGGGGGGGGTTAATTTATTGTAATATACTGCTCAAAAATGAATAGGGATATTGGTTATTTTTTCTTATCCTATTAATTTTAATTAAATCGATCTTAATTAAATTTCTTTTTTATGGGGGAAGAAAGACAATAATTTCTAATAAATATTAATGATATTTATAATAAAAAAAAAAAAATATGCTAGGCCCCATAAATACCACAAAACAGGCAATATCCCTATTCACTTTTGAGCAGTTTAGATGTAGAATCCTGAAGAAGTAGGATTCCATTTTATAGGAATGAGGATTTCTAATTCCTTTTGGATGAAGTCACAGCAAGGTAAATCCCATCCTGGTTTGGAGGAGAAAGCAGTAGATGATGGTAACCTACTCAGCTCCAACCATTACCCTACAATTAATTATACATAGTTATATAAATATATATATATATATATATATATACATACATACATATACACACATGAAAAGCTCAGATATGTCTGATTTGTAACAGATGTCCCTGATGTGTAACAGGTAACCCCCACCTGTTGGGGGTAGTATTCACCAACTCGAATTTCGAAATGTCCTACCAACCACTAGGTAGTACGAGCTGGCATTTAAAAAAGCTTAATGCCATTAGATGCATTTTATTTTGTTTGAGCAGCATGGTACAATTTACCAACAAAACGTTCGTTCTACCAAGATGATCAGACTCATAATGTGTTCTGAAGGAAATCCATAATGATTTATTTATTTATATGGTGCATTCTCTAGGAGGCGATATTGCACTAATAAAGTCCGTCACGCAGGGGCGGCGTAAACTAAGCAGATTTCCCATGTGAAGTTTTACAATAGAGAAATCTTCATACTAATACATTAGTAGTAACGAGTCTCTAAACCAATTTCACGAGACCCGAACAATCACGGAAACGTCCGAACTAGCTTTCGGTGGAAACTCAGGAATAGAACCGACATTAGACGATCTCATCTCGTCCATTATCCGTACAAACTTAATAAAAATGCAAATATCTCGGTTAATATTCAAGATAGAGAATACATTTATATAACAATATTTATAGTAAATTTAATTTGCAATAAGATTGGTCCTGTACATATTTTTGATTTGACGTATAGTAACGGAGATATTTCGAAAATCCCCCCGTGTTAACCCCCCCCCACTCACGGATCCGATTTAACCATTAACGAACTTTATATTTCTTTTTGCATAAAACGAGTAAATATCGAGTTTGGTAACGATCAAACAAAAATTACGAACGCTAGAGCGGTAATAGACATATATATATAGTATTTTAAGTCATTATGGCATTCAGTAAGAATGTGTTTGACGTTTAGGTGTGCAATGCAATTCACACATAATTGGAGTTGTTTTGTCTTTCTTTCAAATATAAGTGTGTCCAATTCGTAGACGTGTTAATGTAACATAGTCTCTGTGTCTCATCTGTGGCAAGGCTTTGGAAGGCTAAACCTAGCTGGATTCGTTCGCGTTGGCCGTGCTGAACGGTACCGAGTATCTAGATAGACGGCAGGGGCATAAGCTGCCAAGGTCTGGGGATCTGGGACAAGCCGTCATTAGCCAGTTATTAATGAGCCCATCTCTGCAACACGATCCCGACCTCTGCAACCTTACACTGATGCTGTGCCTTACAATCTACATTCACTGTTATTTTAATTCGTTGCAAAACTGTATTTTATCCCCACACACACACAATCTCGTATAGGCCCCGATGACGAACCGCCGAAGCAGCTGGCTAACAAGTAACGAGGCGAACTGTTAAAAAGTATTTCGAAATTCGGAACTTGGGCTCCGTGCGTTTCCTCTCCTTCACCTTTCGGATAAGGTTTAATGTGAAAGAGCGGTTCCCTTACATATCGCCGATTGAAGGCTGCCGTGACTATTCCCGTTCCTTATTTCTATCATCCTTTAAAGGATGTTGGAGGCCCGTCTTGACAATAGATGGAGATCTTGACCTCACTAAGACGTGCCACCCTAACATCTTGTCCTCCAGATCCAAGTTGGTCCTCATCTGGCCATATGTTCCAACATATATCGGAGCAACGAAGTAATCAGGATAGAGAAAATGTCACGATTCTCAAAGCCAACAATCCGTCACCGTGCCTGAGGGTCAAAGCAGGAATCTAAGGGAAGTCTCCGTACTCTAACTCACTAATGCCTATCATTTCAAAGACATCTTTTCAAAGGAACCTACGAGTTATCGAGTGATGCTTCTCTAACAATGCTACCCTTGAGGTGAATTCTCACCTTTTAGCAGATTCTCATTTAGGGAAATCAGCTATTGAGGTCGTACCCATGACGCGATTTTGAAAACTTTTCTTCAAATGTCCATCGATCCTACCCAGGAGATGACGAGAGGGGAGGATTTTTGAAAATTAAAAATATCTCCGTTACTATACGTCAGATCGAAAATTTCTATAGAAACAATCTTATTGAAAATTAAATTTTCTATAAATATTGTTCTATACATTTATTCTCTATCTTGAATATTAACCGAGATATTTGGATTTTTATTAAGTGTGGGCAGATAACGGACGAGATGAGATCGGGTAACTTCGATTCTATTCGTGAGTTTTCGCCAAAACCTAGTTGGCTGAAATTTCTCTATTGTAAAACTTCACGTGGGAAATCTGCTTAGTTTACGCAGCCTCTGCGTGACGGACTTGTTCTTCTCTACCTCGTTCGTTTTTGTGGGAATAAGAACTTCCCGCCAACGGGAAGGAGTACCCTCTAGAGAGAGCAACAACATGCCCAACAATCTTGGTCCAACCTTCACTGTAAAGAGTAGTGTTGCTATACATAAATATGAATAAAAAATACTTTATTTATAACTGTCCTAATGAACATTAAAATTCCCGTTTTCACAATTTGTTAAAACAGATAATAACCAACCAGGTCCATTAAGAAAGTAGTTTATAGTGGTAAATAAATTAATATACTGAAATTCACTGAATTGATTGGCGAAACTAAAGATTTGAGACAATAATCATGGTATTGTATGTCAATGTCTTTAAATAAATTACTTTTGCATGGACCTGATATTTCTTTTTTCATTACATCAATTGGGAAATTATCAGAAGAAGCATTGGTAACAACAATTTAAGAAGACGTTTTTTTCTGTAATCGTTGAATAATGGTAACATTACTAAACTGAAATGAGTGAAAAAAGTGAAACATTTTGCAATAGAGTGAAGAAAGTAATCACTTTCTTCACAAGTGAAGAAAGTGAATTGCCTTCTTAATTAGTAATAAGTATAAATTAAAAAATAATTTGAAGTTGGAAATTAAATGCTTTTAAATGTTTCTTAACATTGTAAGAATTTATTTTAAGAAAATAAATTGAAATGTGAATGAATTATTGGTGGAAATAATCAACATATTTTAAAATTTAAATATAATAATAATTACCTTCCTTGTTTACTATTTCACAATCATCACTAGTTGTTTTATAACTATGATTATAACCTTTCACAACCATGCTTATAACCTACCAACAACATACCATAATCTTCACAACATCCTAATTTTGTTCATATTCTGGTTAGATCTGATCATGTATTACACGATTACAGAAAAAATTTAATATTACACTCGTGACGAAAGTAGAATTTACAACTCTCGTGAAATTACTGGGTTACTGGGCATTCGTGGGTAAACGTTTCACTCGAAGTGTAAAATGATCTACTTTCGTAACTTGTATAATAAATAACTATAACATACCTAATTTTAAAGAAAAATGATTGGATTTGTTTACAATCAATAGATTCTGAGAAGAAACCAGTTTTTTTTTTATTTGTAATTTTCTTTATGTATTTTTTATAAGTTCGTAAATATCATATGTATATTCAATAAATTATATTTTGAAGTGAAACTTTTTTTTTGTATGTTTGTGCTGTTTAAAAACCTAAACAACTAATATACACTGTCAAGACAAAAATACGATTTTTGAATTATTACGTCAAACACTCATGACACTGCACACGTCAGGAATGAGGCGTTATCTGTAACAACAACTCGTCCCAATTCATTCTCGTAAAAAAAATGGGGGTAAAGCAAATATCGTTTTTATAGACAAACCACTTAGATATTAGAATAAAATCGCTTCAGTTATAATTTGTGGGAGTAGGGATTATGTTTATTGAGACCTTTACTTAATTATACTCGATACAAATTAGCCCACACAAAAAACAGCATAACATACTTACCCATGTACCCTGGTTGTTCGAAAGTGGTAGGTTTCAGAATTCGAATTCCCCTCCTTCTATACCTCCTGGAGCGAATTCAGCAATTAACGAATGAAACTATTACGGAATTATATTCATTTATTTACATTTTAATTGTATCTACCAACTTAAATAAAGGTTATATTCATTCATTCTCATTAACTCTCAACATCTAATTGTCTTAAAACTTAGCCTGCCTTTCTAGCCACGCCTACCTAGTTCCTTTAATCGTATGACCTACATATTTGGTGTATACATTTAAAAATATGACTCACAAATGACATCAGCCTGGTGAAATATATTTATAGTTAGATGATGGGAGGTGGGGTCGGGATTAGACGATGCCGGATCTTGCATAATGAGGAGACATGCAGTCTGGAGAGAGCTTATCACACCTGTTGGACCAGCTGACTCACACTACAGCCATCTCTATCTGTTGGTGATGGAGAAAATTAATTGCTAGCCTAGCCTTTCAGACCAATTTACATTTATATTCAAATATTATGCCCCATTTTCGGCTAATAACACGGGAGAAAAGGGATTTTGGGAACCGATTGAAATTAGTAATTTTAAAAATTTGAGAATTTCAAATCAGTGAACAGGTGAGGGCTTTCAACAAGAAATAATATGTAATATGATATCACTAATAGGCAATAGGATAATTTACAAAACACTACTCCCTTAAACTAAATTTATTAACTCTACGTGTTTCGCAATTTTGAACACGTTCAGCGTTGCATGAACGCCCATTATATATTGAAATAGTAAATGAAGAAAAACCACTACCATTATCATATTTAAGGTAGTACAATTCATTTGAAGTATTTGTGAAAAGGAAGCTAGATATAAGAGAGGTGTAAGAAAAGACAGCTTTCTGTCACCTTATCAGTTCAATATGCTCATTGAAGAGGCAATAATAAAAATAAAAGAAAGAACCGAATGTTTACAGATTAACTGTTCGTTAAATCAGATTTGCCGATGATATTCCACTGGTGGCAAAGTCCGAAGTAGAGATGAATAGAATGCTGCAAGTCCTAAAGGACGCCCTAGATCAGTTTAATCTCAAAATAAATGTACATAAAACAAAAGGAAATATAAATATTAGAATTGGAAATATCGAACTTGAAAAAATGAAGGAGTTTTCTTATCTAGGAAGCATCATGGTTGAAGACAATGACAGTAAAGCTTAAGTCGATAGAAGAATAGCACTTGCTAAACAAGCCTTCCAAAACAAAGTGAATATTTTATCTAATAAGCAAGTGTATAATCAGAGCGGGGGAGAGGGGGTTAAAGATTATGAGAGCATGATGAAAATTTGATTATCTGGTAGATCTTGGGGCAAATGACATTTGTGGCAAATGAAGAAAAATGTAAAAATATCAGATACACTTGTAATCTGAACGAAGATCTTGAAGTACAAAAGGAACAAGAGGTCACGAATAGACAAAAGGCTAGGTTAAATACGAATTGAATAAAATTAGGCTTATATAGCTCCCGTACATAAACAATAATAATATTCATTTTTCTTGGATACACTTGAAATTAAATAAGAGGGAAATCTCATGAAAATGCATTCTTAACAGATACCTGGGGAAATGTATCGAATCAGGTTCTGGAAAAGTAACGTGTCCACTAGAAAGTCCGCGGGTACACTAAGCAGATTTCCCTTTCGTAATGATAGAGAAAACTAGTAATCTCATTTCAACATATGCTATGAGTAGAAGAGAGGGTTTGCCGTAATAAGACTGGTTCCATACAATTTTCCGATCCGACAGTTAATAACGAAGATGTTTCAAATTTTCGAAGTTTTAAGCAGAGACAAAGCAATAAATGTATATATAAAGTTTTGAGTCATCTCCTGTCATTTGAAGATATTTTTCGGAAATCGTGGAACCTCAAAAGACTCAAAATTTCCCTTAAAGGAAATCGCCAAAAACAAATGCGAGACTACGTTAGCGGGTAAAGTCCAACTGGTTAGCGCGAATTCGGAGGGAAGATATTTAACTTCAAATAATTGTTGATTGGCTTGAGAGAATGCAGACCCGAAGTTGAACGACCGAAATATTTCACAAGAAAGTGACAGATTCCTTCACGTTTGGAATTATTCAACTATTTGACTCTCTCTCTTCCTCTAGAGTTAGAGACTCTAAATTAAAGAGCTGCAGACTGGCAGGTGGTTGCATAAGGGTGCAGAGTTCGCCAGGTGCCGTGGGGTCTGCTAAACCTCCCCAATTACCATACACCGTGTTTTAGGCATAACACTGTCTGTGATATCACATCCCAGGGTTGGAGGCTGATTACAGGGTACTCCAAGAAGTGGTGAACATCACATTAGCAGCTACCTAGAAGGGGAACGGAACACAATCCCAGAATGCAGTACGGCTTATTGTCGCAGATTTTCCTTAAGGGACATCAGCTATTGGGGTTGTACCTGACTTTCGAATGAAAATCACAAATTTCCGTCGATCCTACTTAGGATATAAAGAAAATGGGATCCATTCAAAATTGTTTATATATTCATACATGCCTGTTACCGCTCTAGATGTGGTAATTTTTGTGTGATCGTTACTAAACTGGATATTTTATCGTATTATATAAGAAGAATTAATGAATCGTACCATTGAGACGAGGAACTTCGAAAATTTGAAAAATCGCCGTTATCAAAAGTGGGCTCGAGACAATTAAAGCGTTGACCTTAATCTCAATACATTATAATCCTAGAGGGGCGAGTTCGATTCCCGCCTGGGCAAAGGAATTTAGTTAGTGACGGAATTCATTAAAAAAATCCTTAGTCCCACCCTTCCTAAAAAGGGTGGTAAACTGTAGATAACCCCTCCGAATTAGACTTATTTGCAAGAAGTGGACGTTAATGAATAATTTAATTTTATGCACGTTTTTGTTTTTATTATCTTGATTATTAACTGAGATATTTGCATTTTTTTAGTTTTCAGCATTCAGTAAACCCCCACTCCTACTTATGTCGTATTAACAATGATCTGATATATTGTGAAACACATTATTTTAAGCCTAAATACTAATATTGTTTCTATTGAACTTTTAAGTTTTCAGATAAATGCAAATACGTGACGCACGTGGGAAATCTGCTTAGTTAACGCAGTCCCTGCGTGACCGGGGTTTTTGTATCTGTATACTGTATATTAGTTAAGTCCGTTCTTCAGTAAGTAATCTAGAGTTGTAAATGAGCTGCTGCTATGTCAGTGGTTAGATGTCTTCATCAGCGGAAAACCGTCCCAACAGCAGGCATCTGTGTAGTTTCATATCGTGGGAAATCTGCTTATGTCTCGAGCAGTCGGACAGTTGATGGTCCGGGTTGTTTTGAACCCACGACAAATTGACTTATTGTCCAAGGACCAAGAAACAAATCAATTATAAACACGCTATTTCGTCTCTAAAGGTCCCTTGCAGAGTCAGTAGTATAATTAATTCTATATTAAAAGCCAAGGAGAGAAGGATGTTCCTGGTGGGAGACCTCGACACACAATGAGCACCGACATTGGTCCCCTGGGGACGACTCCTTCAGGTGGCTGCATCTTGTCCTGTTGACCTACCTCATATGCTAAATATCACCTTCAAATCTATGAATCGCTAAATATCAGTAAGGAGTATTCTAAAATAGGAATGATTCTAAGAGATAAACAAATAAAAAAGACCTTAATGAGACTTCTGCAAGGTCTGTGAAACCGGTTAACTTGTTGATACGAACTGAAAGATGTATTAATCTGCCGACATTGGTTATAAAAACCTTCTAGGAATGTAGTGATAAATCTTTATATATTTATAAGTTTATTTCGTATATGTTGAAAGAGTACTCATGACGCGATTTTCGGAAAATATCCTAAATGTCCATTAACTAACATTTCATCTATCCATAATTTTTCCTTCACGAGTATACTAGGTGAATGGCTCAGGAAATACCCTGTGTTATGTGATGAAGATGACGGGATTACTTGGCCCAAAAATTAATTCATTCTTCATAGTAACCATTAAACATTTAACCCGTAACACGGCTAGTATATATATATATATATATATATATATAGCTACCGCTCTAAAGTTTGTAATTTCTGTTTGCTTGTTTCGAAACTCGATATATAAGCGTTTTATGTCTAACTAAAGATCAAGTTAGTTAATTGCCGGAATCGGACCAACGGGAGAAGGGTGCTTTAGAAGTTGGAATTTCGAAATATCGCCGTTATAATACATCCAATATTTCAAATGAAATTTCCTGTGAATGATATTATATACATTTCTTAGTAATTGTATATCACGAAACGTCTTATCCATGTTTTAAAACCAAATATTGTTTTCGACGGATCTTTATAATGTGAGATACGCAAATACGTAGTACGTACATCATCGATTGAGATTTTTCAGTCTTGTCTCAAAATGTTTAAATTAAATTAAAATGTTTAATTCATCTACTCCATATTTATTTTTTTCATTCAACACTAATGATCATAAAAGTTAATGACAAAAATTGGACGAAAAATAGCAGGAGGGGGGGTGGATAATTCGAAATTTCAAAATAATCGCTGTTATTGCGAGTTCGATTGCAGAATGCTAAAAAACAAATCTTGTTCGACTTTGCAATTGTTGTCATATACATTTTTTCGTAGCTCGAATATTAAGCGAGTTATTCGTACTTCCTTCACTTTAAGCCCCCTCGCCCACTTTTAATTGGAAATATAATACATATGGTGTGGTGAGATCAATAGTGGTGTGATAACAGGACGAGGGAACTCTGCTTAGTTTACACAGATTTCTTTAGGTCGCAATTATTGATTGGTCGTTACCAAACTCGACATTTAGTCGTTTTATGTAAAAAGACAGATTAAGTTCGTTATTGGCTAAAGTCAGACCTGGTGGAGGGGGTTTAGAGGGAAGAATCTTGAAAATTCGAAACATCTCCTTTACAATATTCGAGATCGAAAGAGTATATACAACCAATCCTATTGCAAATTCAATGTACTATAAATATTGTTTTATGCATATTTTCCGTATAATGATTATTAACCGAAATCCCACTCGTGTCATATAAATAATAAGCTGTTATATCATGAAACACCGTTACTGTACGTCGGATCGAAAAATCGTTTAAAACCAATCTTATTGCAAATTTTGTTTACTATAAATAGTGTTATATACATTTATATTCTATCTTGAAAATTTACGGAGATATTTGGATTTTTCAGTTTTGAGCCATCAACAACCCACTTCTACTCACGACATACTAACAATAAGCTTAATTCTATGTATTCAGTGCTGCGACGTTGGCTGCCCTATTGGTTTACAATTCAGACGCTTTCCGTTGTATATATTAACTTGTAAATTTATGTACTATATAATAAATAAATAAATAACTTGTAAATTTACTGAAAGATTTATTATTACCCTTATATTTATTCGCTTAACATTCACGGTGGTGTTACCAATATGTAGATTTATCTATTGTAAACCTTCCCTTGGGAAATCTGTTTAGTCTACGCAGCCCCTGCGTGACGGACTTTTTCTTCATCTCCCAGGTAGGATCGACGGATATTTGAAAAACTCACCACGAGTACAACTAGGTGATTTTCCTTCAGGGAAATCTGCTGGAACTATCAAGCAGAGATGCCTTAACCCTGATCATCAATTCAGTTGGTCATAAGGTCCCGCATCAATGGGAACACTGCACTCCTGATGGGAGAAGGCATTAACCTCTTTGGCCATAATCAGGTCATGACTTTTGCTAACAGCAATTCCGTTCTCTTCGCAAATTACTCAGATAGAGCGTTGAAAATTTAAGAAGCGTTACTAATATTTGAAATAGGCGTCCTTCAAGGCAAACACTTTGAGCCTATTCATTAAAGCGTTTGCACAAATGGCTTCAAATAGTCTTAAATTATCTTCGGGGAGTGAAGGAACGAATTTATTTAGTGCTATCTAGAGTAAGGTCTAATTTCAAAGGAGTAATTTATCCTTAGCATTCACATAGCAACGTTTTGCTTCCTTGAATAAATTAAAGGAAGTTATGAGATAGCGAAAAATGTTTGGGTTTCAGATTTCAACGGAATTATACGTTTTAAGCCTCCTTAAAACTATTTTGACTACATTCGGCATGATGTATGTGAGTATCGCGCATAAGTAAAAAACGATTTGTATTGGAATGTTGAAATTTCATATTTTGGATTGCTGTAAAGTTTAGTTGAGCCTATTGTTTTAACGTAAATCGACTAAGAGAGAGAAATAGAGAGGGAGACAGGGAATTTAGACAAGGGTGAAAATAAAATTATCCAATTTTCAATCTCTGTTAGTATTAACAATAATTTTATAAGAACTGTTTTGTTTATCGCGAAATATATCTATTAATTATGTACTCTCAAATAATCGATCTGAAGTAATTTAAGAATGATCTTTTTCCAATTGGAATATGATTGATAAGTTGTAGGTCTGCCCCCCCCCCCTCATACATGAAAATTCGTTATGTGATTATGCCATCAATTTATATTTTACATTCCAACTCGAAAATGTACACTTGACCACACTCGATATTTTACCTTTTCAGCCAAAACTAAAGATAATATTTTTAATTGGCTGAGGTTGGAACTGGAATAATGGGGGTTTAGAGTGGGATTCGAAAATTCAAAATATTTTCGTTATTATGAGTCAGATCGTAAAATGGTTTTCGACCAGTCTTGTTTAAACTATTGTTAGTTATCAATTGTTGTTCTATTCATTATTTGCGAGTTATTCGTACTTTCTTGTTTTTAGACATTTAATAGTTTCAGTCTACATTAAAGATCATGTTTGTTTTCATGAGAATTCGAATATTAAATATTGGGGGAGGAGGCAGTAAAATTTTATAAAACCAATCTTGTTAAACTATTGATGATCCACAATTGTTGCTCTATGCATTGTAACTCAAGTATTCGAAATTCCATGTTTAGTATTATCATAACACCAAGTTATGCTTTTCTCCTATGAAATGAAATCGAATTGGGAAAGGGGGGGGGGTTAGAGGAGATCAAAAATACAGAAATTGTAAATTTCTCCATTAAAGGTATAAAAAATGTATATTGTACCATTTTCGTTCATTTTATGTATAATGAATGTATCATGTATAAATTATATTCTATGACATTTTTGTATACAATCCGTTAGAATAAAGGAATCGCATTCAAATGTCATTTTAAATGAAAAGTGGCCGAATATCATGTTTATTTCATTTAATAGACGTACAAGGAAGTAAATAAATTCCTATTGCCCACCCGGGAATCTAACCCATGTTTTTTTTTATTTTTTACTTTCCTTGCTGTTAGTTTGTTGTTTATTTTGTTCAAAATAAGAAGTAATAACAAGCAGAAGTGACGTAAAAACTAACATTCTACGAAAACATGAAACTGTTATTACGGAGTTTATAAATCAGAGGATTGGAGTGTAATTGCAAGGATGCACAAGACTGCATAACCATTAAGATAAGATCAGCTGATACAAATATTGCAATGAAAGGTTCTTCTTCGTGAGAAAATAAATCCATCTATTGACAGCTTTACGCTCTTGGAAAAGTCAATACCCGAGACATTTTAACCAGAAACACTTTGAACACTTTCACTAATTTCTGGTTTAAGCTATAAATTGCGTATGTGAGAGGATGGTTGGGTCTTAACATCAAAAGACTTTTTTTAAACTAGCAGTTTTCTCACAAGGTCGAATACACACACACACACACACACACACACACACACACACACACACACACACACACACACACACACACACAAACACGCTCACACGCACATTTAATTCCAGCTGAAAAATGTATTCCTCCTTTCAATATTTAATTTATCATCTCTGGTAAAATTTAAGACAAATTACTTTAAAGTCCTAGACCTAATATAAAATCGTAAGTATCTCCTTTGTTAAATTCATTTTTTTTCCGTTTTTGCCGAATATTTTTAAATTTAATTTAAAAAAATTAACATTTAGAAGGCAGTAAAAAACTTCTGAAATTTGTATATTGGAACACTAATATGGATAGGTACTGATTGTATATATATATATATATATATATTTATTTATTTATTTATGGATACGTCCTGTTAATGTGCTCCAGCATGCAGCCAGATTTGTTTTTGAAACAGGACTCTTAAAATCATCTTAGAATTGCCACTGTATTTTACGGCAAAATGTGTTTCATTAAAAATAAATGCATTTTTATCTACGTAATTCAAATGTAAAACATTACCGTCTCAGTAAACACTTTGTTAATAATTAAGTAACACAACTACTAATTGAACTTCCACGCTCGGCAATTTCACAGACCGTGTCTTAGATGCAGTACGAACTGAACTTCCACCGTTGGCAATTTCACAGACCGTGTCTTAGATGCAGTACGAACTGAACTTGCACGCTCGGCAATTTCACAGACCGTGTCTTAGATGCAGTACGAACTGAACGTGCACGGTCGGCAATTTCACAGACCGTGTCTTAGATGCAGTACGAACTGAACGTGCAGTGTCGGCAATTTCACAGACCGTGTCTTAGATGCAGTACGAACTGAACGTACACTGTTGGAAATTTCACAGGCTGTCATTGATGAAGTACCAACTAAACGTTCACCGTTGGTCAAGTCACACGCCGTCTCTTAGATGAAGTGCGAACAGAATGTGCACCATTGACAACTTCCCTAGTTGTGTCTTCTATGAAGTACGGACCTGAACGTGTACTGTTGACAATTTCACACGTTGTGTCTCAGATGAATCATAGACTGTTCGTTTTCACTGCAATTTCTTTATATATTTGATCGCGTAACACGGACTGTTCGTGCGTAGTTTTTTTATGAACATCTGCGTAGATGATGCGACGTATCTAGCAACATTTCTCTTTAAAATGCCAGGGTGAGAGTCTATTTAGAAGATAAGAACTATGTATTGCATTATTTTCCAAAAATAGCCTTGCATTGCGAAACCTTCCTAGTTGGCCGAGCAGACTTGTTGTCAGCTGCTGTCCAGAACATGCATTTATATAAATTAATTTGTAAAATAAGCAATTGAGGATGAGAGGCAGCCATCTCATGGCTATATGTAAGTAAATATCTTCATTTATTTGTTTAAATCCATGTTTCAAGGTTATTAACCTTTACAAATGTCACATCTCACCCAGAATATCTTTAATCTCTGTCGTTTATTTTTCAACTTACTTATCTCATCTTCAAATAAATCAGGATAACGAAAAAAGAACATAATCCTGATGTTAAATGTGTGTTTATCCTTGATCTTCTCCTGGCATTCTGATTCACAATCCCTACATATATATTCCATGCCATTCGGTTCTGCCCGAACTTCCAGCATTCCTCTCCATACTACAGTATGGAACAGTATTCTATCATGGACTAACGTGTGTGTTGTTAATAATGTACTTGTGATAACAGTTAATTGACAGAATTTTATTAAGGCGGATGACACAGAGAAAAAATTTTCACAGCATTTAGAGTGTTTGCAAAATTCAAAAGTCCTAAAAAGAATACAGGGATAATAAATATAATCCAGGTGAAAATCGAACCTATAATTCTAGCGTTACCAAATGAAATAAAAACCAACGTCTTAACACTTCTCTAAAATCTGTGATCAGTATGCCTCATTGCGTTGAATCTATCTAAAAAACAAATTACTGAAATTTCAGACATTTTAATTCCCCTCTAAAGCTAGTCCTTCCGTGTTCTTTAGCATCTCGATCATTATGGGATAAGGAGCATTGCTCATGAACTTATTCAATCTTATTCATGTACCCGTAAGCTGAAAGAAAAAATTAATGATTTCAATAGATATCTAATTCTTTCAGACTGAAAATTATTTGCGGCGTTCCCCAAGGTTCAGTACTAGGTCTATTACTATTCTTAATACATATAAACGCCATTTCAGCAAAACTAAACCTGCTAAATCTATTGTGTGCCGATGATATTAGTTTAATTATAAAAGGTGCAGACCTAGACAAACTGAAACAGTTGGGCTCTGCCTGAAGGATGTTTTTGCACAAAATACGAAACTATCAATAATGTTTAAATATGAAATAAAACAAATAATATTTTGGTTTCGTAAAAATCGGTCAAAAAAAAATTCATGATAAGGTTTATTGTTTCTAAGGTGGAGGCAGGCTTCTCATAATTTATAGTGCATATCACCCTTTAATAAATATTATATTTATAAAAAAAGTATGCCAATAAACTAAGAATTCTATCTTTAGAGTGTAATTAAATGTTTCATTATGATTGCTAATTAATTTATTTTATATAATGTTTACATTGGTAGATTTTATAAAATGTATTCTTGAAAGTTTAGGCAATTTACCTAATTAATAATAAGTATAGAAATTACGTAAAGAATACGCAAAGCTAGGCTAGTTGGAACCATTGTGTTCTTTAGGAAGGTGCTCTACTCCCGATTTCCGATCCCAATCCATAAGATGTTTGTTGTCTTGAAAATAAGATTTTCTACCCTTATCCAGAAGGACATTACCTTCATATATATATATATATATATATATATATATATATATATATATTTGTGATGGAATCGTTATGTCTTATAATATGCCCAAGAAGTGACAGCCTCCTTTTCCATCACCCTGACTTTGGGTTACACTTCCTCTTTTATAATTTCCAAGTTGGATTTTTTTTTTCCAAATCGTTCTGGTGATTCTGCGCCAAAACTACATTTCCAATGCTGCCAATCTATTATACTCCACTTTTGTGGAGTGTCTAATCGTTAACCAGTAGGTACTCCCCAAACGAAAGGCAGTGAACATGGTTTTGGTATCCATGCTTATATGCGTATTATTTAATAAACTCCTTTTGCTTTGGATATTTTGTTTAGCAAGTGCTATTCTTCTATCGACTTGAGCTGTGCTATTATTGTTTTCAGTGATGATGCTCCATAGGTAACAAACTCCTTAACATTATGAAGTATAATGTTTCAAATTCAAATTTGGGACCGGAAAGACATTCTTCTCGTAGACGTTTTTGCCAAGCGGAATGACAATAAATGCGGAGAAGTATTGTGATACTCTTCTAAAGCTTAGACGCGCCATTCAAAATCGCCGGCAGGGACTACTGCCTAGCGGCGTCGTTCTGCTTCCCGATAATGCTCGACCTCACTCTGCAGAAAGATCAAAAAAGCAACTGGACACTTTCCACTGGGAAATACTGGATCATCCACTTTACAGCTCAGACTTCGCACTATCAGGCACTCATCTCTTTCCAAAACTTAACTTATTTCTCGGTGGGAAGCGATTGGAAAGCGATGACATGCTGAAAGAAACAGTAACGAACTTTTAATAATCAGGTGGCGGAGTTCTCCTCTGAAGGGATCCAAAAGTTGGTGCCACGGCTTGATAAATGCTTGAATATTCAAGGTGACTATGTTGAAAAGTAATAAAATGTACATATATTAGTTTTTGATCTTAATGATGTTATTAAACATAATTTCCTTAACTCCATTACGAAACGTCTCTTAAAAAATGATCGTCGTATTTACATTTCCTTGGCTTTGTTTCTACTCTACCCACCAAAACATTGATATTGATTGATTGAACATATTGTTTCATCTCCAGAAAGAGCCTGAGACAAAATATTTGGTTCTGAATCAATAGACATGGTGGTTTATCCATTAATGGTTTTTAATTGCCGAGAGTCCTTGCCTCCTAATGGATGGGGTACCGCCCCCGGACAATGGCTGACCTCGGACTACAGCTGATTATGCAGCTGGCCAATCATGACTGCTCTAATCATAGTTAATCTGCAACGGTTCATTTACATAAATATTGAGGTTAGTCTTTACATCATTCATCAGTTCCCTTGAACTGGCGAGGTGATGATCTCAGCCTAGTTGGCTGGGGTTTTCTGCCGGAAAGCCGGTCATTAGAAATAGTGTCGTAACGGCTAGAGGTCTATTGTCCACTCCTCCCAGATCTCATGGAATTAAGTCATTGGTTATTCAGAAAAGTGTGTTACGCAGGGGCTGCGTCAACTAAGCATATTTACCACACTAGTGATCTCATCTCAATAAATATTCCCTATTCCTAAGTAAAAGCTCTTCTATAATCCGGTGAGTAGAAGTAGGGCCCTACTGAAGACTGAAAACAAGGAAATACGAATAACTTGGTTAATATTTGAACTACGAAAAAAAGTATCGAGCGACAAATGTAGTGTACCATAATTTTAACAAGATTGGTTCTATAACATTTTTCGATCCACCGCGATAATGGAGATATTTAGAATTTTCGACCCACCCCTTAAACCCACTTTTTCCTCGTCCGATTTCAGAGATTAACAAATATCAATATTAGGGTTGAATGAAACGGTTAAATATTGAGTACAGAGTAAAATGCATGTATCTCACATTGTAAAAGTTCAATAAATACCATATTTGTATTTCATCTTATAGCCATTCATGATATATCAGCTCATTGTTAATATGACAAGAACACAAATGTGAGTTTATACAAGGATGAAAACTTAAAAATTGAAATATTTCAGTAAATAATCAAGATAGTAATAAATTATAGATGACCACATTTATAGGCGACAAAATTGGGTCAGGATTAGTTCTTAAATTTATCTATCAGATTTATAACAACGGAGATATTTCGAATTTTCCCCCTTCAAACCCCGCTTTCCTTGTCCAAGCTGCTAACGAACTTGATCTTTATTTTTACTTAATACGCTTATATATCGAGTTTCGTAACGATAAAACCAAAATTGGTACTGCTAGATTGGCAACAGACTATATATATATATACAGATGGTTGTTAGGATCGATGGAAATTTGACTATTTTTCCATCTATTTTAAGGGAGATCTGTTGAAAACCCATTTTCGTACAATTCCTAGCCAGAGAAATCTGTTATGATTGTGCTCCCCTGGCGGTTTCCTAAAATTTCTTCAAAATATATATGTATGTGTACGTGCGCGCTCTTGTCTATTAACGCTCTATGGGTCGCTATTATTTACTTTTAGTGTGTTATAGCCGCATTAGGAATTCTGCAGTTATAGCAATTATTATAGCCACATGGAGATTTCGTGCATTGTGGGTGCCTGAAGTGGAAGTAGGGGTGGAGATGAAGAAAGCCGACCGACTTATGGGAGAAGCAAATAGAAAATTCAAGCCCCGCCAAGACTGTCCATTGCCAAGATTGGTGCAGATAAAGTCCTTTGTGAGACCGCCACCTCGGCCTTTTTTTTATGAATGACACTTTCATTGAGAAATTGAGTCTAGCGTAGTAAGGAGCCGGGGAAAAGTCCGGCGATGCGTGCAACAACCTTCTCTCTCTCTTTATCTAATGAGACCCTTGGTCGTGAAGGCCTATTTTTTACTGGCTGTCTCGTTCTCAAGAGTTTTTATCGTGAGCCCAGCTGGTTAGTAGCCTCGAGGCTTATTTAAGGCATTCCCAGGCTGGTTTAGTTTTATTTTCCCAGGTTTTAGAAGCTGGTTCTAGGGTTGAGGAAGGCAAGTCTAGTGGCTTCTAGGGATGAGCTTTTATAAGCTATATGATGGTCGGCTTAACCTCTCAATGGAGAGATTCTGTAAATTGATGAAATTAGTGAACTCAATTGATAACAACAATTATAGGTTTCGAAGTTCTCGGTCGTAGCTACTATATTTTCACAGAAGCATCTCGTGAGCATCTCATTAGGGTGGGCCTAACTTCAAGATGTGTTTACAAATGCTTCTTATTACGACAAATAACTCAGATCAACCATGTGAAATCAAGCGTTGGCCTTAATCTCACAAGGTAAACCTAAAGTGGCGAGTTCCATTCCCGACTGGGCAATAGGAGTTTATTTAGTGACGAACTCATTAAATTAAATCCTTAGTCCTCCTCTAGCTAGCAAAGAATGGTAATCTGTAGATAACCCGCCCCGAATTAGCTGTAGTAGCACAAGGTTGACATTAATGAGTAATAATAAATATATTAGGATGGATGCAAGGATTCTATTTTCTCCTAAACATCACAGTTCATAAATAAATATTAAATCATATTATCGACTATCAATAGTCTTCGATTTTCCTCCGTATCTATAGTGCGCCATATTCCTTGTTATATATATGCATACATCTTCAGGAGCATCTTTAGTCTTCCATCTTCCTCGGTATCTATAATCTTTTATCTTCCACGGCATCTATAGTCTTCCATCTTCCTTGATCTACCTTGTATCTATAGTCTTCCATCTACCTTGGTATCTATAGTCTTCCATCTTCCTTGATATCTATAGTCTTCCATCTACCTTGGTATCTATAGTCTTCCATCTTCCTTGATATATATAGTCTTCCATCTTCCTTGATATCCATAGTCTTCCATCTACCTTGGTATCTATAGTCTTCCATCTTGCTTGATATCCATAGTCTTCCATCTACCTTGGTATCTATAGTCTTCAATTTTCTCCATATGTATATATATATATATATATATATATATATATATATATATATATATATATATATATATAGTCTTTTATCGTGCATGGTATATATATAGGTTTTCTGTAGATTTACTTTATGACATCTATAGCGGTTGTCCTCAGGTAGCGAATTTTGAAAAAAGTCTTCAAATGTCCATTGATCCTCCCAAGGAGAGTATGTCTATATTTCTTTGTTAACGATCTAACCGTTGCAATTTTCGTTTGATTGTTTCGAAACTCGACATTTAGGCATCTAATGCAAAACTCAGGATTAAGATCCTTAATGGCTAAGATCAAACCAGTGAGAGAATGGCTTTATAAGCGGGTTTTGGAAAATTTAATTTCCTCTAAATGTTGCTCAATACATTTGTTTTCTGTATCTCGAATATTGACGGAAATGTTTTTTTTTGTTTTGGGTATTTCATGGTAAACCCCATTTCTAGCCTTGAGGTTTTGACTTTCAGCAACTGAGGCACTTGCCATCTCATATACAGTCGGAATTTTCATTGATGTCCACTTAGGGTTGTGGTTAAGGGAGAAGTAAAAAATATGTGGTCAGTTGAGATCACCAGAGCGGAAATCTGCTTAGTTTACAAGATACCTGCGTAACTAGCATGCGGCCAGTCTTAGTTTACACAGGAACAGACTTTCCCCGAAACGGTTCTGAAATTTCTTGGAGAAAACTGGGCAACAAGGGCATCAAGACAATCCTTCATATACATCGTAGTGGATCGTGAGATCTTCCCCTCAGTTTCCTGTGCATATTTAGAAAGTGGAAAATGTAGAGAGCTATTCTAATGAGTTTGTCTATCGGAGCACTTTATGAGATCTTTGAAGATGATAGCTAGAGAAAGGAGATGGAGCCATCAACACTAACTGCACAAGACCGTAAAGGTGTCATGCTTCGTTAAGGATCAAACTGCTCAAGGAAGAATTATAACCAACCGACAAGATCAACGATAATGAACAATTAGTTTGCTTAACTAACCGTGGCGGGACGGCTATTTTTTAGAGATATTAATGCAATTTTTATTTGTTTAATTTAAGTAATTGTACTACTTGTTTAAATATTCTTCGGATCAATTAAAAAAAAAAAAATCTTTCCATCATTGTTTGGGCTGGGAACGTCTACGAGACAATTTCTTTCATTGCCATCTTAATTCTTTTCTTTGACAATCCTTCGTAAGAATATGGATGCACTTTCAGAATAGAATAGAATTCTCTTCGATATTCAGTCGCTATCATTGAAGACAATTTTAATTATTTGACGGCAGTTTATCGAACGTTTGTTGGGAAGTACAAATGAAAACGTAAAATTATTTCGCCCGACTGTCGTGGTTCAAGCTACTATTCTCTAAAGTTCTTTGCAGGCACTGAAGATGGAGCTGTTGCTCTGAAAGTGCACTATGTCTTCGAAAACGCAGTGTGGAGGAATACTTATAGGAAAAAAAAAACATTTGGTATTTAGACGTTTCATGATACGAGTATATTCAGGTATTTTTTATTGCGGTGACTAAAAATGGGGATTTACAGAAAGCAATTAATCAAAAATGCAAAAATCTCGGATAATACTCGCGAAAGCAAAAAAAAAAAATGTGTAGAGTAACATTATGTGAAAAAAATTACTTTCGAAAAATGATTTAGGATTTGTCAAAGATGTATTAATGAATGAAGATCGCGGACCATTGCTCTCTGAACAGAAGGTAAATGACCTTCAAGTAGGTGTAAGAAGACGTGGTAGTTGATATGAGAAAAGGTCATGGTGGGAATAAAGATTTCGAATTCCGGGATCCAATGCCTGTCTATTGTAGAAATACGTATAAATGCAAATTCATGATGTCATTGCTGATATTCTGGAAAGTTTCAAGAAAATGCAGTTGCTAAGTTGTTGCGGTCTGCCGTTGTGGCTGGACAAAAAATAGATTGGACATGGTTGCAGTATTGTATGGGATTATAGATCACGTTGGTGAGCGAATACATCAATTTTTGTTACTCGTAATTGTGTAACACAGTTTTTTTTTTTTTCATTTTGCAGAAAATTATAGGCACATACCCCTAATCACGCGCATATGTAAATAGAGCGATTTCTAAGAAACTTTCCGCACAATTAGCCCAGTTATGATGTAAAATATTGGATTGGTTTATTACCGGAGAGAAATTCCCCGGGTGGGCGAGTGAAGGTCCTGACCACAGGTGATCATGTTGACCCCGCCGGTCAGGAAATAGATAGGACCCTGACCCTATCACCTCTTCCAATCCCTTCCTGCTTCCGGAGGATCGTGTCCTCCTTATGGACCTCCAGCTGTATCCTAGACGAGGTTCTAAATCGCCGGCGAATGGTAAAAATTGCAGGCTATCTGACGTCCGTTAGTCGTCCCAACTTAGGTATTCCCTTCGGGAGATAAGCTGTCTTGTTAAGTAATAAGCCACTTGGGGCTTTCTAAGCAGTGGCTCTTTCCCAAAGATCTTTGACGTGTGATCTTTAAAAACTGGGGAATGCGCCTATGATACAGCTCCCTTTTATGGAGTAATTATCATTTAAGACTTGTCAAACGTGACTATATTGCTCACCGAGAATTTCTGTTTATCATTCGCCCGAGAACAAGCCCATGTTCACCGTCAAAGTTTATAACTCCAGGTCTGGTAATGTATTCAAAGGAAAACCAAATGAGCCTTAAAAGGACTAGAACAGTAGATCTATTTACTAACCAATTGCTAACCTTCGGCAAAATAGCTGCCCGATTTGCTCTGTAATGGCGGCGTCTCAAGTCTCACACCAATTCATTTCAATTTAGCTCACTGCTGAATCGAGGCCAAGAGACACTTTATTGAAGCATGCATCCACTGAACGAGTCCTATGAAACTGAAAAACCTTCAACAAACTTTTACAGTTCAGCATTTTGAAAGACTATTTGTTGGTTTGAAATCTGAACCCTATTGTTTCAAGCAGTCCAACTCACTTTAACAATTTATAAACTGAAATTACAGACAGTAAAATTTTGCTTATTGGAACACTCCCGGAAGACGGTAATCAATCCAGCGGCAAATGTACATATGTCCTTAAATATGACTTTTCAGAAAAGTGTCGCATTAAAAAAGATTTATACAGTACCAATTCCAATTGTAGCATAACGTCCTCAAACTTGGTTAGCCATGCGAGTTAAAGCGTTAACCTCACATGGTAATCCTAGAGTGGTGAGTTCGATTCCCGCCTGGGCAAGGGAATTTACTTAGTGACGAAATTCATTAAACAATTTCAATGAGTACAAATATACCTACCGCCTTTCCCATTTTAGCAGATTTCCCTTAAGGGAAATCAGCTATTGAGGTTGTACTCATGACAGAATTTTCGAAATTTTTCTTCAAATGTCCATCGATCCTACCTAGTAGATGACGAAAATGAGGTCCGTTCTAGCGGTCTCAATTTTTGTTTGATCGTTACCAAACTTGATAGAGGGGAGGATTTTCGAAAATTCGAAATATCTCTGTTACTATACGTCGCATCGAAAAATTGTACAGAAACAACATTCCTGTTTAATCTAAATGACTGAATGCCTTTAATATGGAACTATATGGACAATTAATAAATCAATGACTTCAAAGCACAAAATCAGCTGTTTACAATTTCAATGATTACAAATATTCCTACCGCCTGTCCCATTTTATTATTCTGATATATGACTGTAATGGTATGTCTATTTACAAATTGGAACATAACTTGTAGCAAGGTTAAATCCCAACTGAAAACATAAGAAATGAAAGGATCAAATTCTAAATTAAAAACACAGAGAAAACAAGGATATAGGAGAATTAAAATCCCATAAACTCCCGGGGCTGCGTAAACCAAACAGATTTTCAACGAGCTGGTTGACCTACAAGTAATCCTATTTCACCAAATATTCTTTATCTATCGGCAAAAAGCCGATTAGGAGAAAATATAGTTTTATTGAAGACTGAAAATCAGAAAGTACGTATAAACCCCTTAATATTTGAGGTACGAAGAAATGAATCGTGATAGAAAAATGTTTGCACAACAGCAGAAAATTAAATTTACAATAAAGTTGGTTGTATCGATGGATATGTGTGGGAATTTTCGAAAATCGCTCATTAAGTGTAATCCACAGAAAAAAGACTATTTCATATATGATATGAACCCTGTTGTACTGAATCCAGTGATTGTGGTTAAGCCACGAGGCTTAGATCTTGATTGTGTCCAACATTGGTTGTTGTCGTGCTTGTAATATCTCCCCACAAGAGTCGGCATACCTGTGTTTACAAGCCCGCAAAACCGACGTCTGACCCGAGCTCACGATCCGAGAACTTGTAATGGCAGTTATTGGAGTGCAGCTCTGCACACGACCTTCTCGCTGCAATTTCTGCAAGCAGATGCATTATTTCGCCGGAGGATCTGAGATAGGCGAAGGGAAATACCAAGCTTTATTTGAACCGGGAGGGACAATGGTTAGTAACGAGGACCATCTACTGGGACAAGGAGAACTCGTCGCATTTAACTATGGGCTGCAGCTGCAC
Organism: Riptortus pedestris; assembly: GCA_019009955.1. Taxonomy (NCBI): domain Eukaryota; kingdom Metazoa; phylum Arthropoda; class Insecta; order Hemiptera; family Alydidae; genus Riptortus; species Riptortus pedestris. The sequence goes on along the minus strand of CM032230.1, from coordinate 15,719,157 downwards.
TTGCTGCATTTCCCAACTGCATATCTAGCTCGTTAATCCTGGATCGCTGCGTCCTGCCCCTAGGTCGCATTCCCCAGGCCAGGTGTCACCCCCATCTGAGTTGTGGTCTGTCTCGGGTCATGAGGCTTTTATCTCGCGCTGCCAATTAATCGAAGCCCTAGCTCGGAAAGGCAATGACACGGAGCAGGTCATTACTTCTTGTTCGCCGAGATTTATAGTGACGTAGTAATGACCGCATATATATCAGAGTCATACTCTTAATGACATTTGACATTAAGACGTCAATAAAGTACACCATTCTCTGAGGTTCCTTCTAAGGAATGATAAATAGGTTTCCTTAAATAAAACCCATCGGATGAAACCAGATTATTGTATATACGTGAGTTGTCTTACTTTCTACCAGGATTACACTCACGATGTTTGTGACATCATTATCCTGCAACGGAGAATCCAGTATCACGTAATATTTACTTCACGTATAAAGAATGAACAGAATTTATTAGAATATTCAGAAATAGAAGATATTCATCCATAGCTAAGTAGAAAAAAAAACCTCGAGATTTCACTTTAAATGGTCTTTAATAATTAATAATTAATCCTACAGTGGAGGGTTCGATTCTCGCCTGGGCAAAGGAAGTTATTTAGAGACGGAATTCATTAAGTAACATCCTTAGTCCCACCCTGGCTAGAAAAGGGTGGCAATCTGTAGATAACACGTCCCAATTAGCCTTAGTTGCAAAAAGTCGGCGTTAATAAATAATAATTAATTTTTCTGTTGACATTATTGTTTTTAATTAATACACATAAGCTCTGAATCAACAGAAAGTAAAAGACAACTTATGGATCATTTCCTATTCGTTCCTGATTCTTACTCACAAATATTCAGCATTTGACCACCAAGTAGTGGATGTGTGGATTTGACCAAGCCATACTTAATACACACCTGAAAATAAAGAAAGAAATGTAATTAGAATATGTATTATTTAATTATTTATAAATAATTTATTCGCTCAAAAATCAGTTTTGACTTGAAAACAATGAAAGAAACCCGAGAAAAATGACAAATAGTTTTTTGTACGAATTATAATAGAACACATTCAAAAGAGTATAATGGAAATACGGGTTTTGCTCTGTTGTTATATCTGTCAACTTGACTTTTAAGAACTTATTTAAGCATTTTTACTCTTATTAACTACTCGAATAATTCAATGAAATGAGAGTTGGAAACTTTCATTTAAATTTATATAAAATAAATTGTTATTATAAAGATTAAGTGAACCTATTTTTAGTGAATTCGCATTAATGAAAATCGTTTTATTAGCAGATTTCTTTTAAGGGAAATCAGCTATTGAGGTCGTAAACATGACGCAAGAATCGTTAACGGCTGAAAGGAGGCCCCTTTTAGAGAGGACAATTTTCGAAAATTCAAAATATCTCCGTTACTGTGTGTCGTATCGAGAAAAATTGTGTAGAACCAATCGTATTGCAAATTAAATGTACTATAATTATTGTTATATAGATTTATTCAGTATCTTGAATATTAACCAAGATATTTGCATTTTTCAGTTTTTAGCCTTTAGCAAACCGCCACTTCTAGTCATGTTATATAAATAATACTCTGCTATATAGTAAATCACATTATTTGAAGCTTAAATACCAAAAATTGTATTCAAGAGACTTTTCTTATACGACATAAATTCAAATATGTCCTGGTGACCCCCACCCCAAAGAGTCCAAAAGGTTTTGGACTACTAAAATTTGATTGATTGAGGTAACAATTATTCTGACTCATTATTAATTACAGTACTAGATGTAGTAAATAGTTCTCAATAAAATTTAAATGTTATATTCTGATATATTTCAGTAATTGTTTTTCTTTCCGGTGGCGGCAAGTTATTGAAATTGGATGAAACATTTCTTATTTCCGTTTGTATTTATTCACGGTGGCGTTGTGTTACCAGTTTGTAGATTCATCTATTACTAAACTTCACGAGGGAAACCTGCTAAGTTTCAAGGGGGGAAATCAGCCCCTGCGTGACGGACTTTTTTTAGTTATGTTTAAGAACATTTTTCTTGAAACTGATTTGCTTTTTAAGTCAATCATCAAGTTAATGGCCATTATACATTGTTTTTAATATCAATGAATTTAAAGTCTTATCTTTTTTGCGTGAGTTGCCTTTATTGTAAGAGAATGTATGCTCTCAAGGTAAAAATAAACAATTAAAATTTATCGTGTACAAATGAAGCCATTAATTCATTCTGTCAGCCTTATATAACTATGGACTATTTATTGCATGTTTTACGAACTGATAAGTCCTTTAGATAACAAAGTAAATACAAATGTTTTAATAATTAATTTCCAGTTAATTGCAATATTGATAGTAATCATGTTGAATAAATCACTTTTGAGATGGAAACATAGATGATTGCAAAACATGAAAGTAAAAAAGACTAACAATTAAGATTACAAGAGTAAATTGAGAAAGACTAGAACAATAAATTATTTGAAGAAATAAAATAAAATATGATTCAGAAAACCTGGAAATAAATAAGGTATTCAAGATAAATTTTTCATTATTATTTTATTATTATAATTAGACATTTTTCTTTCCTATTTAATTGCTATTTCAATTTACCCAACATTTGTTTGATTTAATGTTGTACCATTAGTTTCTTCAAATTTCGATCGATCCTACGTAGTAGATGAGGAAATTATTATTATTATTATTATTATTATTATTATATATATTATACACACAGAACACATTCATACATAAAATAAAATCTTAAGGGGCACCACATAACTTCTTGCTTCTCTTATTATATAAAAAAAAATGGTAGCTTCATTTTTTTATTTAAAACTATTTTATTTGAATGTGATGCACATCTCCGTTCCTGTGCATCGGATCAAGAAATGTCATAGAAGGAAGTTTATAGATTTTTATTATGCTTAATAATATAGGTTATATAAAACATTTTTTATGTCCAATACGTAAGCACAATTTTGAAATATTGTAGTTCTGTCCTCCTCTAAACCTCTACGCTCCGTAACCTAAGCAGGTAAAATATACATCGATACTACCTAGGAGATGAGGAAAATGAAGTAGGTTCAAAATCTATGTATATATAAAAATGAATGTTTATTTTATGTCCTTTATAGAATCGTAAATTTTATGAAACTTGGTATGTATATTACTACTAAAACAGTTCAGGTTTCTGGCTGTATTAATATCCTCTGAGACGGACAGGAGAGGAGGTTGTAAGGGAGGTCTGAAATTAAAATAGCAATATTGGTTTTTCGGCAATTACGCACATAACAAAAGTTGTTTATTTTGTTATTTAAAGTAACTTTTGATATATAGACTTTTTCGATATAACGAAGTATAAATGAGGTATACACGAAAAACTATAGATGGGGTCAACAATGTTATGGGACTCGAAAGACAATCGAAATCAACGGAACTCCGTATTTTTGAACAATGATAATATGATATGATGATGATTACCCGGGCGAAGCCGGGTAACTTAGCTGGTTTTATATAGCTGGTCTGTAACGCTCGAGCGGTCGTAAATTTGGTTTGATCGTTACCAAACTTGACATTTAGTCGTTTTATGTAAAAAGAAAGATCAAGTTCGTTAATGGCTGAAATCTGACCGGGGGGGGGGGTTAGAGGGCTAGGAATTTCAAACATTCTTAATATCCGTTATTATGTGTCGGATGGAAAAATTGAATAGAACTAATCTTATTGCAAATATAATGTTCTATAAATTTTGATATGTACGTTTTTTCACCATCTTGATTATTAACAGAGATATTTGTATTTCATAGTTTTCTTCCTGCCGTAAACTCCCACTCCTACTAATGTCATATTAACAATAAGCTGTTATATTATGAAGCACATTATTTGTAGCATTAAAACGAAATATTATTCTCATTAAACTCTTATTTTTTGAGATAAATACAAAAAAATACAATAATGGGAAATCTGCTTAGTTTACGCAGACCCTGCGTGACGGACTGTTATCTCTAGAATAGAGATTTTAGTTCTCGAATAGTCTGACAGGTCCCACAATAAGGTACTTTGATCGTAATCTATTTAACCCCATAGAAGTTGCCGTGCTTCTTATTGTATCTTGATAGTAAAAACGTCTGAGGAAATACACGATTAAGTTATGAGAGATATAGTGTTAACAATAATTGGTCAGTTAGCTTTAAATGTGCTATCAAAATAAAAACCTGCTGCTTCAAGGGCAAAGGGTAATAAATCTTTAACTTTTTTACACACATACAGAAAGCGCGGGAAAATTAGTTTTGACAGACGGTAACCAAGCGTAAAATTCCATTCTTTGTTTTAAGATTTATGAAGGGCGAGCCGAAACTCTGAGAAACAGAAGCGATTAAAATTACGTAATAAAGGATGTTGCGAAAGGCTCATGGGAAAAACTTGAGGCTCGAGTTATAGGGCAATTCGCTTCAGAAATTCCATTTCTAAATACTTGGTATATTTTATGTCTCTTAATGTGGTTTGCTTTTATTACAGAAACTTGTTCTCTGACATCTCATCAAACATCTACACCATATATCATTTTTGATGTCTACACAGTTTGGAGTTCTTTCGCCAGCAAATATTTAGAACTTTTGGTGTTTTGAACCATTTGCTAATTTATTATCAGAATAAAATAATAAAATCTCTCTGAATTGTTTTGGATTTTTCCTTAAACATCTTTCAGAACAACATTTTTTCTAAGGTGTTTAAGTTAAAAACGACTTGGCACTTATTTTGTTGTTTAAAATTTTGAGAAAAAATAGAGTTCCTATGAAAACAAAATTTGTCTCCACCAATAAATATATTAAAAATTTGTTAAGATGTACCACAATAATGTTCTGTGGTGATTTTCATAAAGGAGTGTCCATGCAAAAAAAAAAAAAATGTATGTACATGCTACTCTAGACCAAATTTGAACACAATTAAAGTCTATTTAACAATATTTTTAGTGGCATTTATTTTGAAACTGGGGCTGAGGTTAGCCATGTGAGTTAAAGCGTTGACCTTTATCTCACATGGTAAACCTAGAGTGACGAGTTCGATTCTCGCCTGCGCAAAGGAAATTATTTAGTGACGACAGTCATTAAATAACATCCTAAAATCCCACCCTGGCTAGAAAAGGGTGGTAACCTGTAGATAACCCGTCCCAATTAGCCTAAGTAGCAAAAAGCGGACGTTAATAAATAATAATAACAATATTTTGAAACTGAAAATAAATTTGTCTTCTTTCACTGTGTAAACTTGTACTACAAAATAGTCTTAAAAAATAATAACTTTTTATTTTAATGTTCTATTTGAAGTATATTTAAATTTAAACTTTAAGGGAAAAATTCAAATATGTTGTTTAGGCCTTGATTTTTTTTTTGTTGAGCATATGCAGTTAACCATACCAAAGTATATAATGTTATTATATTTGTTGGCGCAATTATAGTTTCATCATAACCAAACTCGATATCGTTAATGACAAAAATCGGACTAGTTGGAGGGGGGAGAATTTTGAAAATTTGAAATATCACCATTTTCATAGGTCGGATCGAAAACTTTTGTTTAACCAATTTTCTGTTTAAATTTTGTTGTTGTATGCGTTTTTTTCGGAACTCAAGTATTAAGCAAGTTATTCGTACTTTCTTGTTTTCTACCTTCAGTGACCCCCCCCCTTTATACTCATTGTTTTTTTTACGTATGAATAGGGGATATGTGGTGACCTGAGATCACAAATGTGCTTAGTTTAAGGAGCCCCAGGGTGACGGGCTTTATGATTTTTACCTCATTTTAATCATCTCCTAGGATCGATGGACATTTGTGGAAATGTTTCAAGAATCGCGTTAATTCTCTGCTAATCTGGTTCAAGAGTTGCGTAATAGTTCATTCATGTATTCTAGAATCATAACATCCCTTGTTGGAGGAAGAGGCGTTCTATAACGCGGTTCGGCGGCTAGTCGTGAGTAGGCCTAAATCGAATGAAGGCCCTAAGCAAACAGTAATTCGGATGACCTATTACGGATTTACACGATGAGGTCGTGGCTCCTCGGATTGCCACTTGATAAACAATGGGTCAAGCACTTCACCTTGCGAAACGCCCTCATCTTATTGATGAAGATGGAACACTTGTTGAATCAGCCGCGGGCCTATTGGATCACGAACTCATAAGGGCTACAGGCCATTATGTATTCATACTACATATTGCTCATTACACAAAGGATATTATTTTGAATATGATCGTTGGTTTTGTAACAGCTAAGGTAACCGACCTCGATAAGTTGCCAAATTATTAACCACTTATTATTCACCTTAAAAATATAATAAGATATTGTAACTTTGCATTCTCCCTCCATTTCTCCTATAAAGTAACTAATAACACAAACCCCCTTTTAAATCTTTCCAAATGATTGTAAATGCTTTCCAAAACATGATCAGTTTGAATTCAAAAATTCGAGAGGGTGTTTAAAAAGTGAGAACTATAAGCCAGATCAATAAATATTGATTGTTAAGACGTTATTCTCAAACTCAAATGGTAAACATGGAGTCATGACTTCGATTAATGCCTGGGCAGTAGGAATTTATTTATTAATGAAATCTCATATATTAAAATGAATGTTTGTGTGTATGTAAACGGCTGAACCGAATTTAATGAAGCTTGGTATGTACTATTTCAGGCTAGGTTTCTGGCTATATTAGTATTCTCTGAGGCGAACAGAAGTGGGGGTTATAAGGGAGGCCTAAAATTAAAAATAGCAATATTTCGTCTCCTATTGGTTTTTCGGCAAATATGCTCAAAACAAAAGTTGTTTACTTTGTTATTTAGAGTAACTTTTGTAATACATCCTTTTGTGGCATCCCGAAGTATAAATGAGTTATAAGCTAAAAACAATAGTGGAAGTCAACAATTTTATATGGCACAAAAGACTCAACCGAATTAAACGAAACTCGTATGTGATTTGCTACTAACACCTCCCTGATTATAAGTTATATTAAAATTTCGAGGTACGGACAGGAGTGGAGGTTGTAAGGACGACCCGAAATTAAAAATATTGGTATTTCGTTTCCTATTGGGTTTTCAGCAATTATGCACATAACAAAAGTTGTTTATTTTGTTATTTAAAGTAACTTTTGTTATACGCATTTTTGCCGTATAACGGCGTTTGAATGAGGTGCACACGAAAAACTATAGAAAGGGTCAACAATGTCATAGGCCGCGAAATTCTAAATCGAAACCAACGGGATTTCATACTTTTTACTACAATAATAACTAATAACTATAATAAGGTGATAATCTATCATTATGTTATATATAAAAAAATACATGCACAGGAAACGGGTAATATAAAAATATTGTGTATTTTGTAGAATTAAGTACATAACGAATTCTTTTATAATTAACATATCCCATCACGCCGGACTCAGGTTTAAGTCCTAAGCATTAAGACAGGAAAATGTAAAATTTTTGTACAAAGTAAAGCCCCCCCAAAAAAAAATACCGCGATAGCCTCAAATGATTTCCCGGGCGAAGCCGGGTACCTTAGCTAGTTATTAAATTAAATACTTAGTCCCACTTAGAAAAGGGAGGTAACCTCTAGATAACCGTCTACATTAACCGTATTAAAAAAAAAGTAGACGTTAATAAATAACATTTTCTTTTTCAATTTCCAAGATAATACTTTTACTTTAGGAAAAGTAGCTAATCACAAGAAAAAATACTATACAGATACTATAAATTTATATAATACAAACTATATATTGATTATTACTAAAATCTGGAGCTCAGGTGGAGCTTAGATGTTGATTGTAATGGGTTTGGAAAACCTAGAGACACAGGTTCGATTACCACCTGGACGACTGAAATTTGAGCAATCCCCTGCGTGAAGGACTATTTGGGATTCTTCTTTAAAGAAAAATTAGCTATTGAGACTTGTTACACTTTCAAATTTCACAAATATTCTTTGACATCTTGGTGAATATTGGTTACAGACCTAAAGAACAAAATTACTTTACGTGCTGTATTTATCGTTGAGAGCACCACATGACATAGTTATCATTGCTGTAAAACAATTACACATTCTTGTTTGAGTTTCCTCAAACCTTTCATATTTACATAGTTTCGTGTCCAAAATTTGTATATATTAAAATTATTCTCGAATTTTAAAATTAGCCAGTTATGCAATTAATTTCTTTTAGAAAAAACAAAATCGATAAACAAAAGTGAAAGTCATTCCATAAAAAAAATGGAGCTTTATTACCTTGTCGAGTTCATTTTCATTCCATAAAAACTCATAATAAATTAATATGAAATATGACATAAAAAAATACATGGCAATATTTTATCAGAATGTCAAGAGGTTAGTATATTTGGCACAAAAGCATTTGTCTGGAGAACATTAAAAAAGAGGACCTGGGATTTATGTAATATGACTGACCTTTTGTTATGTAAAGTAATTTGAATATCCTTTCGCTTGGGAATTCTTAAAAATATATTAAATATAGAACACAACGACGAGTTATAAAAATGTAACCGGCGACATAAGCAAGCCGCTTCCTCGTAACCTGGATTTCATGTGACGAAAAAGATTTCAGCGACGATGAAGGAGTTTTTCCTTGTTTCAAGAAAAATAATAATAAAGGCTGCGTTTGAAATATTTAATTAATACTTGAGACATTTTTAATGATGTGCCCGTTTTGTGATAACGATAAGGTGTTATATCACGAAACACTTTATTCCAAGATTGCATATAAAATATCATTTTCAATGAACTTTTACTTTTTGAGATACATTCAAATGTGGAATTTGCTGACGCCATCATTTAAGATTTTACATTCTTTACTCGAAAATGTTTATTAGATTAACGATATTTTGATCGACCATAATCGATATTTATCGTTTAATTCAACACTAAAGTTCATAGTCTCTAATGCCTGGAAATCGCCCAGGTTAGGGGATTGGCTAAGGGGTGTGGGGAAATACATAATTCAAAATATCTCCGTTAATATTCGTTGTAATGAAAAATGTTACAGAAAAAAGCATGTTAGTCCATCGAAGGTCTACGATTGCTGTTCTATGTTTTTTTTTGTTTTTGTAGCACAAATATTCATCGAGTTATTCCTAGATTCTTGTTTTTCAGCCTTAAGTAAATTCCAATTCAATTTATCGCCTCTTAATTTATAATTAGAAAACATATTGGGAGAAGAGACACATTGTGTGTCTTACCAACACGCGGAAATCTGCTTAGTTTACGCAGCCCCTTGATGATGAACTTTTAAATTTTCTTTCTTTATTAAGCCCTTATTATCAGATTACCCTTAAGGGAAATCAGCTACTGAGGTCGTACTCATGACACGATATTTGAAAAATTTCTTCAAATGTCCGTCGATTCTTCCGAGATCACGAAAGTGAGGTTATATACGTATATATTTCATTATAGTCTACCCGCGTCAACGGTAGGCCAATAAATCCTGAAACGTCATAATTAAAGCTAAAATACCAAATATTGTTTTCAAAGAACGTTTAATATGTAAGAAACGTTCAAGGAAATAATGAAGATTTTATTGGCCATCTACTTCACTCATCGGATTATTATTTGGATTTAGAGAATGAAGTCCGTCACTCAGGAGCTGAAACAAAAATTGCTACCGCTGGAGCGGTGACAGACAGGCATGTCTCTCTCTCTCTCTCTCTCTCTCTCTCTCTCTCTCTCTCTCTATATATATATATATATATATATATATATATATATATATATATATATATATATATATAATTTTGGATGGATCATTTTCGTCTTCTCCTCGGATAGATGTACATTTGGGGACATTTTTCGAAAATGGTGTCATGAATTAATCAGCGGAAGGTGCTATGACTCGGCAAACATCTGATCGTGACTATATCCTTGCCGAGACTTTGGTGCGTCCTAATAAAGTCACAGAGGCCACGGCTCTGGGTCACAGGTGCAACTCTAGCCCAGTCATGGCTGGCAATGAGCATTGTTTCTCATTGGCGCAATATCCTTGTCGGATCACACGCCGATTTTCATAATGGTGACCCGCCCGCCTTTGATTTTTGTCGCGGGAGGTGAAGTCATGTATCGGCTGCATTTGGAGATCATTAGTCAGCCTCCTGCTGACACAACGCAATAGTGATTTGATCAAAGGAAATCGCACCAATTCAGCTTTCAGCTCTCATTGTTACGTAAGTCATCGATCAACTCTTCTCAACAGATAACTTTCTCAGAAATGAACACTTAGGGCTCAGGTTGGCCGTGTGAGTTAAGGCGTTGGTCATAATCTCATATGGTAGACCTAGAGTGGCGGGTTCAATTCCTGCCCTGGGCAGTAGAAATGTATTTGGTGACGGACTCATTAAATAGGTTCCTTAGCTCTACCCTGGCTAGAGCCAGGAGGGTGGTTTCCTGTAGATAACCAGTCCCAATTAGCCATAGTTGCATAAAGTGGACGTAAATGAATAAAAAAAAAGAAATAAGCACTATCTTTCAGAAAAGAAATTATATTTAAATTTCTGTTCCAAAACTAGAAATAGTCTTGAAGATGGGAAATGAATTGTATTATTTCCCTTAAATTTTAGCGTAACCTAATAATATACTACTCGGGGTTTGGGCTGGCTGTTGCATCATCAAAAGAAGGATAAGAAGGTCATACAAGCTCCACTCTTAACAATTCTTTATTAATTCTTTCAGTACTTTGGGGGAAAACCACCCCATCTTCAGTCCTCTGTGACATAAAAAATTCCAATATATATATATATATATATATATAAACACATGCAACCTGATAATATCAATATAATTTTTGATGTTATCACGTTCACATCATTGGTAATTGTTTTAGCTCTTAGTTTAACATGTTTTAGCTTGTATGTTTGTATATGTGTTTTATTTTATTATTATTTTTTTTTTTGTATATAAGTTTTTAGCAGATTTCCTTTAAGGGAAATCAGCTATTGAGGTCGTACTCCTAACGCGACTTGTGTGATCGTAATTGAAGTCGATATATACGTGTTTCATACAAAACTAAATACCGAGTTCGTTGATGGCTGAAATCTAAAGAATGGGAGAGGGGGTTTAGAGGGAAAGAATTTCTAAAATTCGAAATATCTCCGTTATTATACGTCTTATCGAAAATTTGCATGGAGCCAATTTTATTAGCAATAAAATGCACTATAAATATTGAAACATACGTTTTTTCAAATGTCTTGATTATAAACCATGATATTTGCATTTGTTAATTTTCGGACTTCAGGAAACCCCCACTCCTACTCATGTCACATAAATGTTCTATTATGAAGCACTTTAGTTGAGTCCTAAACATGCATCAATGCAAATACTTGACGAACGTGGGAAATCTGCTTAGTTAATGCAGTCTCTGAGTGACTGACTTTTAGCAGATTTCCCTTAAGGGAAATCAGTATATTTGTCTGTTACCGCTCTAGCGGTCGCAATTTTTGTTTGATCCTTACCAAACTTTATATTTAAGCGTTTTATGTAAAAAGAAAGATCAAGTTCGTAAACGGCTGAAATCGGACCAGTGGGAGGGGGGGGGGTTTAGAGAATTCAAAATATCTCCGTTACTATACGTCGGATCGAAAAATTGTACATAACCAATCTTATTGAAAATTAAATTTACTATAAATATTGTTCTATACATGTATTGTGTATCTTGAATATTAACCGAGATATTTGCATTTGTATTCTGCGTGTGGTCACCAGTAGGCTATGTTCGGACTTTCGGCCGAGAGCTCTGGCGGCCGTTTCCATAACTATTCGTCTCTCGTGAATAGGTTTAGAGGTTAGGTTAACTGTTTTTTGGGGCTAGAAACTACTGGGCGCCCTAAATAATGTTTTTTAGGTTTAGAGGTTTCTTACTACTACAGTTGTTATTAGGCAGATTTCTCTATTGTAAAACTTCACGTGGGAAATCTCCTTAGTTTACGCAGCCCCTGCGTGACGGACTTTTTTTTTCTTTTCATTTATCAGGAATAAAAATTAACGAAAAATATAGAAGAAACTTTTTATTTAAACAATGCCATTTTTTCATTATTTCAACAATATATTAATAACACTTGTAATTATTTGAACAATTTAATTGAAATGAAAATAAAATTGTTCCATTGATATTACGAACCTTATTATTGGCCGTTACTGATTGGTAAATCCTCTTTGTTCTTGAGGTGGGTCATCAATCATTTTATAACAATTGTCTCCGACTTGGAATTGATTCGTGACTTCCCTGGGAGCTTGACACTAATCTATATTAATGAGCCTGGGCTATAAGGAAACGACGGATTGTAGCTGTTATCAGCCCAGCTGTGGGGCCCTTATCAGCAATCAGACGGCGTGTCGCCCCTCAACTCGGCGACATCTCTTAACGCAGCTTTCATCGGCTCTCATACAGCTTTCATCAGATGGGACAAACCTTTATCAGATCATGATATATTACACTGTTCCGTTATTTAAGCTTCCTGCCTTTCAGCTCGCTAGAGTATTTATTGTATAAGGCGGTCGTTAACGCTGCATTTGTAATAAACTAAACAAAGTATTCAGGAATAATATTTTTAGCTTATGGTTATAGCTAAGAAGATCTGGTTATTTCTTTTGTATCTAGGACTGCTAAATCAGCTGATTTAGAACATGAACTTTAGACTTGATTTGTGTAACTAATGGATCAAATATTGGGTTGTAAAATAAGTTCGTAGAGTTTATCAATATTTTAATTTAATCCTCTCTTAGTTAAAAACAGAGGATTAAATGACTAAAAAAGGATTAGTCAAGGTGCTTTTATGCACCAGCGTCAACAGAAGTAGACATAAAATAAGGTTTATGGACCAACCCTTAAAATCCCTAAAAAAGGGAACCGAACAAGCTAACATTTTTACAAGATAGATATTTCTAAAAATCCATCATAAAAAAATGAAAAAAATCTAAAAAAATTAAATAAATCTGTTTGTTAACTAACTTTATTAACAATGTTTAACTTTTTTTGCAATCTAATTTAAAACTTTTTTACCTAACTTTAACTATGTTTAATTTTTTGCAGCCTAACTGAAACTTTTTTAAAGCGGGATAATTTAAAATATCTGAGTTAATTATTAATCTAATGTAGCTAGATATATAAGATTTTTTTATGGATTTTTATAAATATTTATGTTGTAAAAATGTTAGCTAGTTCGTTTTCCTTTTTTAGGGATTTTGAGGATTGGTAAAGAAAACCACTTTTAGATCAACTAACAGAGATTCCTTATCTTTAAGTGGTATGCTTGCTCAAAATGGAAGAGAAAAGCAAAGGCATAGTTCTCCATCACGATAAAACCCGCCCTCACGTGTCTGCAGAAATCACTGGAGTTAGGCTGGGACGTGATCCCCACCCATCCTACTCATCAGACCTTGCACCCGAAAAGACTTTTACTTATTTCAGGCCCTTCAAAACTCTCTTAATGGGAAACACTTTAATTCGCTCGAGGGCTGCAAAACGCACAAGGAGGAGTTCAATGCCCAAAAATCTGAGAAGTTCTCGGAGGACGGAATTAAACAAGTCCGTCAAGCAGGGGCTGCGTAAACTAAGCAGATTTCCAATAGAGAAATTTCAGAATAGAGAGTCAAACAGTTACGGGAACGGCCCGAACTAGCTCTTGACGGAAACTCACGACTAGACCCGAAGTTGGCCGATCTCAGAAGTTGAAAACAGAAAAATGCAAATATCTCGGTTAATATTGAGGATACAGAATACATGTATATAACATTATTTAATTTGCAATACGATTGATTCTATACAATGTTTCGATCCGACGTATAGTAACGGAAATATTTCAAATTTTAGAAAATCCTCCCCTCTAAACCCCCCTCTCACTGGGCTGATTTCAACCATTCACGAACTGAATCTTTCTTTTTCAATAAAACGCTTAAATATCGAGTTTGGTAACAATGAAACGAAAATTGCGACCACTAGAGCGTTAACAGACAAATATATATATATATATATATATATATATATATATATATATATATATATATATATTATATATATATATATATATATATATATATATATATATATATATACTAGCTCAGATACCCGGCTTCGCTCGGGAATTCATTTGAGGCTGAATGTTGATGGTATTTTTTTGGCAAGGCTTTATTTTGCACAATATTTTGACATTTACCCGTCCCAGTGTTTAGGGTTAATACCCGTCGTTTCTGTGGATTTGTTAATAATAAAATTAATTTTTTATGTATGACTTCACTGTCCTCCATATTGTCATATTTCCCGCTTCCTGTGCATTATGCATAGATTTGAATTATTAAGGACTAAATATTAACATACATTTGAATTAATTTTTCCAGGTGAGGTACCAGGTAGTTCATATTGAAATGAATTCTTGAGCAAATTTCTCTAAATAACAAAATAAACAACTTTTGTTATGTGCATATTTGCCGAAACTACAATAGGAAACGAAATATCAATATTTTTAATTTCAGGTCTCCCTTATAACCCCCACTCCTGCCTGTCCCTAGATATAGTATGGCTTTTTATAAGGAAGGCGTTAGTGCTAATACACATACTGAGTGTTTTATTTAGTTCGGTTGAGTCTTTTGTGCCAAATAAAATTGTTCACTTCCGCTATAATTTTTAGCGTATATCTCGTTTATAATTCGGTATACGAAAAAAGTGTATATAACAAAAGTTACTCTAAATAGCAAAATAAACAACTTTTGTTATGTTCATATTTGCTGATAAACCAATAGGAAACGAAATATCGCTATTTTTAATTTCTGGCTTCCCTTAAAACCCCCACTCCTGCCCGTCCCTAGAAATGTTGGTATGGCTTCTTATAATGAAAGCGTTAGTGCTAATACACATACCGAGTTTTATTTATTTCGGTTGGGTCTTTTGTCCCAAATAATATTGTTGACTCCCGCTATAGTCATAAGCGTATAACTCATTAAAACTTCGGAATACGATATAAGTGTTTCTGACAAAAGTTACTCTAAATAACAAAATAAACAACTTTTGTTATGTGCACATTTGCGAAAAAACCAATAGAAAACGAAATATCGCGACTTTTAATTTCAGGCCTCCCTTATAACCCCCACTGTTGTTCGTCTCAGAGAAAATTAATATAGCCTATCTCTCAAGTTGGACCAGACTTCTCACGGTGTGCCAATTTAATTTAAAATCGGTTAAGTAGTTTAGGAGTCCATCGCGGACAAACATCGTGACAGGAGATTTATATATATTAAGATATATATATATATATATATATATATATATATATATAATTTTGAACGGACCTCATTTTCGCCATCTCCTGGGTATCGATGGACATTTGAAGAAATGTTTTGGAATTCGCGTCATGAGTACGACCTCAATAGCTGATTTCCCTTAAGGGGAATCTGCTAAAATTACCTGAAAGATGGCAACATGTAATAGATCAAAATAGGTCATATAAAATTGATTTAAAATATTTACAAGAATCACAGAGGATTTTTTTAAATCACCAGTAAAAAACGCAAAGAACTTAATTTACAACCTGTTATCTTTTGCTAAACCAGCAGAAAATAATTATTTATTTATTTTAAGAGCTTCGCAAAGTAGGTGGTATTTCTTATTTAAAATTAAACATAACAATATTGTACGACTTAGAACACGACCACAATTAAAATCAGTAAATGGATGATAAAAGAATATTAAATAAATAAAATCTAATATTATATGGTAATAAAAGTTAAAATAGTTTTCAAAGTTTAAAATTTAAAATAATAGATGTGTGAAAACAGATTTATGTAATGCATTTTTTAAAAACATCTCTCTAACACACGCACACAAACACACACACACACACACTGTGAATGTTTAAATTATTATTTTAATACATTTAAAACAACAAATATCAATTAAATTTACATTTTTTATTGTTTACTCGATAATTATTATCATTTTGTTACCAATTAGTCTTTCGGCTTGAGCCAAAAAATAAAATAAAAATAAATCAAATTACTAGCATTTATTTTGATTAAAAGTGATTATGTATTTTTTTTAGTTTTTTATATTCCTTATACAGTAAAATTATTGCTAAAATTAGAATTAAACATTTAAAATATTTGCTAGGATTAGAAGTTATTCCTAACGGCGTTTCTTTAAAGTAGATAATGGTTCAAGTACTTTAACATCTTGCATTTAAATAATGATGAAATATTTTTAAAGTGCATAAGTAGTTATGTTCTATTAACTATTTCTTAGCGTCCCTTTCACATAAATAATAACTTTACTCTAATGACTGTTAATTGCTTTACCAGAGCTATTTCATCCTAAGACAAACATTTCATAGATAAGTAGAGTTTCTGTATGTAATTTGTCATTGCAGAAAGTCTCAGAACTATTGGGACACGAGGAAGATTTTTCGTGAAAGACCAAGTACATGATAGGAGGGAGTAATCTCATTTTTGTTCAGCCTGAAGCTGCGAAAACAAAGCAGATTTCCTAGCTACTGATCTGATACTATCTATTCTCTTTTATCCCTATGTAAAAATAAAAAGAAATAGCAGGAAATGTAAATGGAAATGTGTTTTAGTGACTACAAAATCTCATTGGTACTAATAAGGGTTTACAGAAGGTTGAAAATATTTTTAAAATATCAAAAATTTCTGTTTATCATTATCTGTAGAGGAAATGTATAAAACGAAAAATGTAGAAAACTTAATGTATTTGACAATAATGTACTTATTTCTTTATTCCATTATAATGTTATCATTCAAGGTAGTAATTACCAAGAAGATATTTATACACTGTAAATGTCCTCAAGTCACCAGGCCGAATTATTAATATTATTTGTATTTGAAGCAACTAGTCCATTGTAGAATCTAGTTTAAAAGATATTTAAGTTCAAATAGGGAGTCAGTTATTTAAATACCACAATTGTAAACAGTGAATGAGCCATTTTGCCACAATCTCATAATCGCTATTCCAAGACCAATTACGTGTTGATGATATATATAACAGCACGTTTTTTGAGCCATAAGGTCAGAAAATAAAACTATTTCTTCAGATACTCATTTATTTCATCCCCGAGAGTCACCATTACTTCTCAAGGGGTTATTTCTGTATAAATTTGAAAAAAAAAAAAAAAAAACCGGTTTGTTATTAACAACTTTTTATACCTTAGCACTAATTAAATAACTAAAAATTTGTTTGTTCTACTCACAGCCATCACTAAAATTTAAAAATAATCCTTATATTATACTATATGAAATACATTATATAATACAGTCGTCTTTAAAGCTATAATTGGCTAAAATTTTTTAGAACGTCTTTAAATCAATTGAGCGTGGCAACTATAGCAAACTATTTGTTATTTATTTAATTTACGTCCTATTTATGCTACTTTCGCTAATTGGGACGGGTTATCTACAGGGAACCACCCGTTTCTAGAAAGGGTGGAACAAAGGAATTTATTTAATGAGTCCGTCACCAAATACATTTCTACCGCCCAGGGCGGGAATCGAACCCGCCACTTTAGGTCTACCACGTGAGATCATTGTAAACTAACTTACTTCAGTTTAAACCATAATTAGTTCGGCCTATCATTTCTACTCATTTAATTTAAGCTTAGTCTACACGGCATCAAGTTTGACATTGAATTGACTTTATCAAATCCTATATTAGAATTGTTTAAGCGTGTTACAAAATTTTATGATAAATATTTTATAAAAATCTCACTTTTTTTCTAATTTATTGCCTCCTTATTTTCTGCTATGTACGCATGAATTTACTATATATATATATATATATATATATATATATATATATATATATATATATTTGATTTAGAGGGTGAAAATAAAAAAAGCGAAATGTGTCAACTGATTAGAAACTCATGGGAGACCTGTTTTAAATTCTTCGTAAGTCTTGACTTGAGCGATTGGCTGGCCAAAGAGATGTTCGGGGGAAGAGATGAGATGGGGATGAAAGTAGGGGCAACGGCCTTTCTTCATGACTCAGTTCATTCATCATCAAGATGCTCCTGTTGGCATACTTCCATCATCAAAACCCTATCCCATTCATCATGACACACTTGGCCATCTTTAAACGTTTTACTTATGAGGAAATAACAACATTATTATTGCTCATCTATAAAGACAGAAAGAAATAGAAAATATTTCTATATGTTTCCATACCTAATAGCTTTTCCTGCATATATACTTTGGTATGCCAATCAACTCTTTCAGGAATTACCGTATTTCATTGATCATTACTTTTATATTTTTTTTCGTTTTTTTATTCTTTTCTGTTTCCTTTTTTGAGTAAACCTGATTAATTAGTGAATCACCGGTGTGTGTAGGACTCATTTAAATAAATAAATAATCTATTAACATATAATAATAATGTTTCAGGGCAATCATACTTGGTAAATACCTCAATATTGAAAAAAAAGGAAATTAAAAAGGGTATTAAAGTAAGTATATTTCCCCGTTGTTGAAGATAGTTGCGTTTGATGGGATTTTAATGATGCAGAATGAACTGTATTATATTGCAAAGGTTATGAGGTTAAGTATTGTGAATTTATCTGTCTGATGTTAAGGATACTTTTACTTATGGTAATACAGACAACGCAAAACGTTTCTCACCAGAAGCAGTCATTACAGAAATTCAATAGTTTTTTATTTTGCTATTTATCTTATGATGATCAGATATCTAACTGCTTCCGCGATTTTGACATGATCTAGTTCTCCAGTATGACTTCATAGGTTAACGCTATAATTTAATGTTACATAAATTTATCTCTAATATTGAATAGCATTGACTTATCAGAGTAATGTTAATGTCTATGATCAAATCTAAATTATTAGTATGTGCATAATAACTAGAATAGAACATAGGAAATACTTTTTGAGTATACTACATAAAGTAGGATTTCAATTGTAATTCTTATTTGTTAACAAATTTAAAACACTAGGAAAGAACAAAATTTAAAAAGTGTAGATAGACATTATGTATTTTAAAAATTACATAAAATATTGTTTTATTCTGTTTTGTTTTTTGGTAGGGTTAGCCATTTTGAAGCGTTGGTTTTAATTGGACATGGTATACCTAAAGTGGTGATTGGATTCCCGCGTGGGCAATAGGAATTTATTTAGTGATGAACCCATTAAATAAAATCCTTAGTCCCACCCTGGCTAGAATAGGGTGTTAACCCTTCCCAATTAGCCATAATCAAAAAGTGGAAGTTAATTAATATATACTAGGAGATTGTTTTAATCTCTTATAACTAAAATAAAATAATTTTTTTTTTTTTAATAATCTTGATAATACAAGCTTGTACAGATATCTTCTAGGTTTGATTAACATACTCATTCCCTTTCAAATTAGAAGAGATTCGAAAACTCTTTGAATAATTTAGAAACAATGTGAAGATACTTTGATGACTATATTTTAAACTAATAATTAGTGTTTGTTAATATGTTTCATAATAAGTATGTAACGTCTATTAACAATACAAACAAGAATTCATCCATGGAATTTTAAAATAAAAATACTAACCAATTTTGTGTATAACTTTTCATTATTTCAAAAGAAATTTGCACCGTTTTTGAAAAACTCTAGTTGCTCCAATACGTAATTTTCATTTACCTGCAAAGTAAAAGATATAGCAATTAATAATCAACATTTTTTAAAATATATATATATATATTATTTTTTACATATTATATAAAATAAAATAATGAGTGGCTTCTATGACTAAACTGTTTTTTTTAAAATAAAACTCTTAGAAGATTTGACTTAATTCTGAAGTTACTCATATTTTTATTATATTAACATGTCTGTCATCTCTTAAATGTAAAGAAATGAAGGTTCATGATGGCAACGATACCTTGATCGATTTCCAATTGTTCTATACATTTCCTCGTAGCTCAAATATTAACGTAGTTCTTCTTACTTTATTGTTTTCTGCCTCCCGTAAACACCGACAAAACTCATCGAATTTTAACCTAAAAATAGAAAATATATAGTTAAATGAAATTTCTTGGTTGTAATTCCAGCAAGAGGTAAATTTTCTTATTTAACGTAGCTCCTGCGTGACGGACATTTGTGGATGACTTAATTAAATAAGTGATTAAGAGAGAACATGTGTTTTATATAACTAACTTCGACATCGTCTGGAGTTATTATCGATTTATGAATTGACGTCATATTTATATTTTTGAAATCTATTTTATACAATGTACAGGAATATGGATCATATATTTATACCCGCATACTCAGCATCGTCAGACATTGAGAGGCAGCCTAAATCCAAAATTATGCTTAGATTGAGAAGTTTGGCAGGCCTTGGTCCTTGAGCATTGAATATTACTTATCATTATTAGTTGTCGATAATGTATGACGCTTCATATTTTCCTTCTCGAACAATATATACTTCGCCCTGAAAAGCCTTTATCGACAACTTTCTCATTCATGCCATGTTAACATTCAGAGCTGACACATTTTTCCTTCCTGGACAGATTTGTCACTTACATAAATGGCGGGTTTTTAATGTGCGCGGCAAGTTGAAAGCCTATAGAATAGCTGCTCAGAAATAAAGTACATCTTGGAGAGGGAGAAAGTTTCACGTCATCTTGGAAAACTCTAATGCCCAACGTTGTATTATAATGAAAGAATTTTTCCGTCAGGACAGCATTGGGTAACAGCTCCTTAAACACCAAGGAATGACTTTTTATATTTCCCCAGAAAGTGGAAGCATGTGCTGGTCACTCAGGAAGGAACTTTCAACCAGTTATTTTTTAAATAATCCTGAAATGCAGCAGATCTTTTGAACAGTCTAGGATTTATAACATGACTAGAAACATTGGTTTTTCATCAGGAGAATGATTCTACTAGTAAACTAAAAGAAGTAGTAAAAAGAAAACCATTGAGTAGTGTTCATTAACGGACTTTTTGGCAGAGCTGAAAAGAAAAAATAAATAAGCAAAACTAGAAATGCTAGATTAATAACGTAAATAACAATGTTACTACACACATGGTTAAATAAATATCTACTGGTTGTAACATTTTGTTTTTATAAAATATAGGGTGAGATGAGATCAAATCTGCTTAGTTTACGTAGCACCTGCGAGACGATTTTACTTTTTATTGTAGAACTATGATAATGTAGTCGAAACCGTCGTGAGCGTCCAATCCAATCATCTTTGAAGGAAAAATAGGGGAAGTTCAATAATAGATGAAAAACACATCAAATATCTTATTAATTTTTACACTCCGCAACTTAAGTTTCACGTTCTTTATGTCGCCTCTTTAGTAGTTCGCACATGTAACATGATTTTTTTTTCTCCTTGATAAGCTGTATATACGCTTTACATGCTAACCAAGGCTGAAATCGGAGAAGTGGGAGGGGGTGTTCGAAAATTCGAAATATCCCCGTTATCATACGTTCATGGCAAAGAACCAAAATGGCATAGAACCCATCTTATTGCAACATTAATTGCCTATAAATAGTTTCATATTCGTATTTTTTCTATTCTCAATATTAACCGAAATATTTGTATTTTTTAGTTTTCGGCTTTCAGTAAACCCCACTCGTATCAATATCACATAAACAATGCTCTGCCATGCAATAAACCACTTTATTCCGAGCTAAAATGCCAAATCTTGTTTTCAACAGATATTTACTACTTAAGATACTTGCAACTACATTGTGTTATGACGTAGTCAATGAAGATTTTGCGGTATTGAGTAAAAAATGTTTATTTTTTTCCCTATACAACACATGAAATTAAACCGTTTAATTCAATACTAAAAATCATATTAGGTAATATCAGCCATGGTGAAGTGGGGTTTGTATTTTCAGCCTTCCTAGACCCCGACATAAAATCGTCTGATTTGTATTATAAGTACTGAGTACTATCCAAAATTTAATGATAAATAGTGAATAATTGTTGAGAGAGATGGCCAGTGTTTTATGGGAAATCTGCTGAGTTTATGCAGCACCTGCGTGACGGACTTTAAAGATTACTCGTTTCGTTTGGTGTTGGAATGTGCCGACTCCACTTTGGGATTTGAGACGACCCGCTGTTACGATATGTGTTATACGGTTCGATATTTCCATAATGGCCGAAATCTGCTGGTATAATGTGAATGGGGCATGGCTGTTGCCAGTGGAGGCGAAAATTCGTCTAATGATAGACACATTAGAACGGGCTTTGATCTAGTTTTAGACAGATTCTGAGTGGATGCATGACGCGTGGGCCCAAAATACCAAATGAACCAATCCACAGCTAATGACTAGTCATTTAGTGATAATGATCAGCTGCAATCAAGAATGGAAAATGATTCTATTGCAATGAGATAATTCGCGCGAGCAAATCGCTTTCCCTTTAATTGCGCACTGACTCAAAACACTTCTTTAAACGATCACTTATCGTGTGTTCCATTAGCTCAATATTGGGTGGGGCTATGCTCAGTTCGTCTCTATTGTATTTCAAGGCTGTTTTTTTAAATAAGATAATTAGATAACGTTGCACAAATTTATTTCAATTAACATAATATTTATTTTTGTCCATCCCCAAAAAAGGTACTGGCATCTGTTTTATTCAATGTGAACCCACTTTGACTACCAATTCAGATAAGAAACAAAGCTAAGGAAATATAATTAGAATTGAGAACAGACATGAAAAACTGAAGGAGCTTGGTTACCTAAGGAGCATCATCACTGAGACAACTATAGTAGAGCTGATGCCGATGGAAGAATGCCGATACAAGCCTTCCAAAGCAGAAGGAGTGTGCTAATTTTTTTTTTTTTTGGGGGGGATGTGCTGCTTTACGGGGGCGAAAGCGGACCCTCCATAAAAAGGAATATAATAGATTTGAAGCAATGGAAATGTGTATTTGGCGCAGAATCGACAGAGCAAGTTGGACTATAAAAATAATCCAACATAAAAGTTTTAAATGAGTAAGTGCAAGCGAAATTATCAAGGCCATGAAAAAAAGGAGGTTGAAACTTCTTTTGTATACATAAGGCACATCAATTTCATCACAAATGTATTAGAAGGAAAGGTGCTTGAGTGTAAATGAAGAGGTATGCCTAGAAAATCCTATTTTCTTAAAGATTTGGGTGGGTGACAACTAAGAACAAGAATGTGCGAATAACTCGCTTAATCTTTAAGCTACAAAATAAAAAGAATACAAGGGCAATTGTAGATCATCTAGAGTATTACAAGATCAAACAAATAATATAGTTTGATTAAAATAACGGTTTTTTTTTTTTTAATTTTCGAACCCCACCCTTGTTCCTGGTCCGATTTCAGCCAATACCACTATAAATTTTAGTCTTGAGTGAATTATATAGTAGTGAACTAAATTGTTATGATATACATCAAATAAATATTTTTGGGTAAAGAAGTTGATTGATGACTTCAACACTCTGCATATTTGCATTTATCTCAAAAAATAAAAGTTCAACCAGAACAGCATTCGGTATACTTTAAATACTCTGGTTTAAGCTTCAATTAATGTGCTTCAGAAAATAAAAATAAAAAGAGCTGCTTCCGAAAGAGCATAGTGGATGCAACTACAAGGCAAAGCCTTTAGGTCAGTATGAGAATTTGGAGTTTAGAGAATTCTTGAGACGAAAGTAAAATTCAATGTAAAAAATATATTGACTTCGTTTTTAACATTTTTTTTTCTTTTTCAGCTGCACTTATAGAAATTAAACATCATTAGCCACCCCGAGCTAAATATATTTAAGGTCGTGATAAAAGATTTTAAGTATCAACCCGACATACAACCCCGTTAACCAAGGAGGTTTGAAAATAAGTTGTCTCCAGTAGGCTGGCGGGCCTCCATTTTTACCCCAGGACGGCCAGTTTGCTAGTCGGCAGGATCTAGGAGAGTCAATGTACTTGGCCATACCATCGGCCTGTAAGACTGAACTACCCACTAGATAGCGTGCTGGTGTAACATATCCGTAGTCACCACTCCGTAGATTCAAGATCTGACAATGCTCGAAGTACGTGACTAAGAATTTGATATGTGTTTCAGAGAGCCGCTATAGAAGAGAAGCCATGCTTTGTTATCTACAGACTGTTGCATAAACAGAATATATAAATCAGTACTGGCGGCTATTTCAACAGGTAGTCGGCACACCAATACAATATAGAAATATACTAATAATCAAGAAATCAACCTTGAATAAAAATGTATAGCCTAGTAAACAGCATTAGGAATTACAAACCGGAGTCTTATCACCAGCGCAAAGTACGGAGCATAAAAAAATAACATAGACTTAATCAAGAATATGATGAATATCCGGGTGCAACTGTCATTTCATCATGAATTATAGTTGAGATTAGCTTGATAATTGCTAGAAGGGTGAGTTATTGCTAGAGCATGATAACCCCCACCCTGTAGCTATCAAGGCGTGCCGGGACAATGCAGATGTTGCAATAAGAAATATGCAGTTTTTAGATTGAGCCCACCAATCTACGGGTCACTGATCAACAATAACGCCTTGCTAACACCCAACGTAGCTTTGCTCTCACCGTGCTCTCGGATAATGTGTTCTTGGAATCAGATCAAGGATACTACACTTCTTTTGAGGGCAACTAAAGCTAACATTTTAGCAGATTTACAATGAGTTGTTTTGTGCTCCTGATGCATTTTTTATAAAAAATATTAACATTTCCATCAACCCTAATTAAGAAATGAAGAAAAAGACCATTACGCAGAGGCAGCGTGAACTAAGCAGATTTCCCATTCGGTGGTACCCCTCCCCTCAAATATTTTTTACATCTAATAGAAGTTCGATTAGTAGAAGTGGGGGTTGCCACCAGATAACTACAAAAAAGTGCGAATAACTCGCTTAATCTTTTAGCTACAAAAAAATGAATACAAGGACAATTGTAGATCGTCAAGAGTTTAACAAGATTAATTCTATAACCTGTTTTGATCCCACTTATAATAACGGAGTTATTTTGAATTTACGAAACTCCTCTCTATAACCCCACACCCCTTCGTGTTTCTGGTCTTATTTCAGCCTTTACGACCATAAACTTTAGTGTTGAATTAAACTGTTAAATGTCGATTATGATATAGATCAAATAAACATTTTCGAGGAAAGAAGTTATAACATAATTGATGACGTCAACACAGAAAACATTTGCATTTATCTCCCAAAGTAAAAGTTCAATGAAGCAGTGTGTCGAATTTTCGAAATTCTCCTCTAAGCTCTCTCCCCTCCCTGTCCAATTTCAGCAGTTAAAGAACTTGATCTTTCTTTTTACATAAAATGTTTAAATAGCGAGTTTGATAACGATTAAACGAAATTTGCAATCACTAGAGCTGATATCGAACTAATGAGAAAACGGTTTAGAGGGGAATTTCGAAAAGTAGTAATATTTCCGTTATTATAGGTATGATCGAAAAATTGCTTGGAACCGATTTTGTTGCATATTGGATTTTCTATATATGTTGTTATATACATTTATTCTCTATCTTGATGTGTTAATTAATATTTGAAAAGTGTCTTTAGTTTACGCAGTCTTGTCTGACTTTTTTATATAATTGAGTTTGCTGTACTTTGGGATTGGGAATGGAAGCTCATTGAGTTCAAAAGAAATGTATTTTTTTCCAATTAGATGTTAAAACTTGAGTTGATCACTCACGACGTAAAAAATCTGATCGCGAACACCTCGGCCAGCTCGGGTTTGCTAAGGATCTTCTAGGTCTATAATTGCAACCGACAAAAAATGTTAAAAATCATCAATCCAGTTCAGAGTATTTGAACTAAACACACACACAAATATATGCGTTTTGGTTAAATAAATACGTGTGGTATACCTATTATATTGCATTTAATAACAGCAAACTGCTATACTGATTTTCAAAATTGTGAATTTTTCTGATTAAACAACAGTTTGGTTTGTTCACTAAATTAAAAAAAAAATTGTCTTTTTTTCTTTTAGGATCATTTTTTCCCCTCAAATGAAAATACACCTGCCTTGTCTATGTTGCCTCAGCCCAAACATACAGTCATATATAATTTTCGCAACATGTCCCAGAGGTCGTGTCGATCAGCCGGAGATGATAACGCCATACTTGTTATAGCCAATACTTACAGACAGCTGTTTCTGAATTATTTATACTTACGACACATGCTCCTTCGGCATAATGCACCGACTCCAGGCTAGATGCTCCATAGATAAAATGATAAACAGCCGTGTATTACTCCAGCAAATAATACTCCTCCGAGCATAAATTCCATTATTTCGATTCTGCGGCTGAATTATTCCAGGCACGGCGAGCATTCGGACCGAGATATTTCCCAAGCCGAATGCTTATCGGCTGGTTCGTGATGGTTGCGTCCTCGCCAATGTGACAATGCTTCCTACGAATTAGGATGGAACGAATCTTTCAGCACGAGAGCTGAGTAAATATATCTCTTGGAGATAATTCATTGAGTCATATAATGGTTCGCCGATAGATAAAGATGTATGAGAAGTGTTTAGTCTTAAAAGATTCTAAGGAATTTAGTCAGTATTTTGCGAAATAAGTAGGCACGAGCAGCGAAGTATCCATCCTTCTGCTTGAGAAGATTTCTCTTAAGAGAAATCTGCTATTGTGTTTGTAATCGTGTTTTCTTATAAAACTTAAGATCAAGTTCGTTAACGCCTGAAATCGGTCCGGCAGAAGGGGCATTTCGAAAATTCGATCTGAATTGTATAGAACTAATATTATTAAAATTCTATGACTTGTAATAACTGGGATGTTCGAATTTTTTAAATTTCAGCTTTCCCTACTTCTACTCATCTTATATTAATAAAAAAGTCCGTCATGCAGGGGCTGCGTAAACTAAGCAGATTTCCCTCGTGTAGTTTAGTAATAGATAAATCTATATACTGGTAACACAACACCACCGTGAATAAATACAAACGGTAATAAGAAATGTTTCATCCAATTTCAATAACCTGCCGACAGGAAGCGTTAGGTTAGAAATGTAAACAAACGGGTCTGCCCGCCACACACCGGAAAGAAAACAATTACTGAAATATATAAGAATATAAAATATTAATTTTATTGACAACTATTTACTATATCTAGTACTGTAATTAATAATAATTAAATCAGAATAATTGTTATCTCCATCAATTAAATTTTAGTAGTCCAAAACCTTAAGACGGGGGGGGGGGTCACCAGGACATATTTGCAAGTATCTTGTATAATTAAAGTCTCTTGAATACAATTTTTGGTATTTAAACTTCGAATAATGAGATTTATTATGTAGCAGACTATTGTTAATGTAACATGAGTAGAAGTAGCGGTTTGCTGGTGGCTGAAAACTGAAAAATGCAAATATCTCGGCTAATATTCAAGATAGTGAAGAAATGTATATAACAATATTTATAGTACATTTAATTTTCAATAGTATTGGTTCTATACATTTTTTCGATTCAACCTATAGTAACGGAGATATTTCGCATTTTAGAAAATCCTCCCCTCTAAATCCCCCCCTCCCCTAGCCCGATTTCAGCGTTAACGAAACTTGATCTTTCTTTTTACATAAAACGACTAAATGTCGATTTTGGTAACGATTAGACAAAAATTGCGACCGCTAGTGCGGTAACAGACAAATAATATAGATAGATAGATAGAAAGATATATATATATATATATATATATATTATATATATATATAAATATTTATACCGATTAGAACTGACCTCATTTTCGTCATCTACTAGCTAGGATCGATGGACAATTGAAGAAAAAATTCGAAAATTCCGTCATGAGTACAACCTCAATAGCTGATTTCCCTTAAGGGAAATCTGCTAAAATGTAAATATAATCTCAAATCGAGCGTGTCGCATATGTGGCATGAACTTTTTTGAGCAAGGGAGGGTCGCAGTTTTCACAGTCATTTCAAAGTTCAAGCTTGTTTTTAAATAAATTGGTTGAATTCTGACTGGAGACAAATGATTTTCATTAAGCCTGGTATACTCAAGGAACCAGAACGTCAAAGAAATGTTCCCCAATGGCAGCGGATTGATCAGCACCAGTTTATCAACGTGGAAGTTGCTGTACCTGCAGATAGAGATGAGACTTTCGAAATGAACTCCTTCAGAGCATTAATATATATATCTTCCTTGCGACGTTATATTATGGTTTCTTATTTCTAATCCAATGGAAATCGAAAAAGACAATTTCCAGAAGATACTATTGTTTTTTGACTATTTTCTATTAGAAAGATGGAACTATTTTTTATGTGTCAGAAGTGCAATGTGCCCCTGACTATTAAATACCAGCGGTAACAGACAAATAAAGAAAAATTTCGAAAATCGCGTCATGAGTACAACCTCAATAGCTGATTTCCCTTAAGGGAAATCTGCTAAAAAGCTACATGAAAATAGGTAGTTTGATGTAATAAATTACGCTATTGTGGGTTTGACTCAAAAATTTGAGTTTATTTGATCTACACTATAGTCGAATATAATTGTTTCATTTAGAACTATAGATAATATGATTTAATGCCAAAAATCTACTACTAGGACTAGGAAATTGGTGGAGGGGGGGGGTTGTAGTGGAAGAATTTGGAAATTCAAAATTTTATTGTATATATGTATATTCTATAATATATAATCATACATAATATTATTTAAATATAGTATTATTTCTGCATTTTGTTTTTGTTTTATTATCTTTTTTTTTTTCTTTTTTTTTTTTAATATCTTTTCATTTTATAGCACGTCTCCCCTAATCAGTCTCGATATATATAACCGTTTTAGTAAACACTAAGATAATATTTTTTACTGAATGCAATCGGAGTTGAAAAAGGGGGGGATAGGGCGGGGATTCAAAAGAAAGATCAAATTCATTAATGGCTGAAATCGTACCAGTGGGAGGTGGGGGGTTTAAAGGGAGGGATTTTTGAAAATTCGAAATACATATCTCCGTTATTATGCTTCGGATCGAAAAATTGTATAGAATCAATCCTATTGCAAATTAAATTTACTATAAATATTGTTCTCTCTGTATCTTGATTATTAACCGAGAAATTTGCATTTCTATTGTGTGTGTGGTCGGGAGAAGTCGGCTATGTTCGGGACATTCAGCCGAAAGCTAGTTCGGCCGTCTTCGTCACTGGTCGTCCCTCGTGAATTGTTTTAGAGATTCGTTACTGTTATTAGTAGGCAGATTTCTCTATTGTAAAACTTCACGTGGGAAATCAGCTTAGATTACACAGCTCCTGCGTGACGGAATCTTATACATTCTATTGTAGAATATTTGGATAGGATATGAGTAGGGAGTGTGTAGACTGTATTGGCATACATCGGCCAGACAGGACTGCAGGTGCATCGCCTTGAGTTGTCCATCGGCTGTCATATGCACCTTCTCGCAACTCCGCCAGACTCCCAGCAATGATTTACAGCCTTTCCGATGATTCACCGGTGAAGGGAGAGATCACCCGGCGTCTGATATCTGACAGATATGTTATCCAATAATTACAGCTGTATTATATAGCCCCCCGTAAGCAGCTGCTATAATTCTACCCCCGGGGCTGATGCATGACACAGACCGCTTTCTAGATGGGTATTCGTCAAGTCCCGGACTCCGGTAGCCGCTGACCTTCTCCATCTAACCCCATTTCCAACATTCCACTCATGGTCCGTGTAGAATTCGGGCCTCGTTGGCAAATGCATTTATTTTATCCTCGAGGCATTATGTAAACTACTTTTTTTTTTTGTGGAATTCTCTTAAGGTCAATTAGTAAAGAGATAAACTGATATATTGAGTGCTTCATAATATAACAGTTTTATTGTTAAATATGACATGAGTAGGAGTGGGAGTTACTGAATGCCGAAAATTAAAAAAAAATGCAAGTATCTCGGTTAATAATCAAGATACTGAAAAAATATATATACCAAAATTTCATTTGCAATAAGATTGGTTCTATACACATGTTTCGGTAAGACGGATAATAACGAAGATATTAAGAATTTTTGAAGTCCCCTCTCTAAACTCCCCTCCCACTGGTTGGATTTGAGCAATTAACGAACTCGACCTTTAGTTTTAGATGAAACGTTTAAATATCGAGTTTAGTAACGCTCAAACAAAAATGGCGAACAAAAAAATGGGTCTGTTCAAAATGTATATATGTATATATATATATATATATATATATATATATATATATATATATATATATATATATATATATATTGTTGTTATTCTTTTTGGAGTTTTGGTCAATGTTGGTGAAAAAATCTTAGTTTATGCCGATATTTCGAGAATCTTTATTTTCTCTTCTTCAGGGCTGTAAAATTACAGGTACTACTTTATAATATTGCACATTGTTATTACACATTATTGTAAAAGGGTCTTTTTACTTACCAAGACTAAAGATACCTACAAACTATTACACATGGTTATTGCACTAGGAGTAGGGTTATAGTAACCTTCCTTGTTTTGTTTACACAGCAGGGTCACAGCCTTTTGTATGTTTTGTATATCTGTAGTATGTTGTCTTTGTTTGTTGAACTATATTATAATTGTTGTATTGTAGTTGTTATATCATGATAACTATTTTTATTGTCACTTATATTATTTTACAACAGTTATTGTTATGTACTATTATAATTATTGCTATATTATATTAAATTATAAATATTATGTCGAAATATAGGCATAAACTAAGATTTTTTCACCAACATTGACCAAAACTCCCAAAAAAATAACAACATCATATATAAATATAACCTGGTCGAAAACACCAACACAATTATATATATAGGAGAACCTATGGACATTTGGAGAAATATTTCAGAAATCGCGCCATGAGTACTACCTCAATAGCTGATTTCCCTTAAACATTTATGCGAATACTTCGCGTGATGACATCATGCATTAAGATTTTATTGACTGCTCACATCTACTCATCTGATTTTTATTTGGAAATAGAATGGACCAGAAGTGTGTCATGCCTGTATGTGGGGAATCTACTTAGTTTAAACAGTGAAGGACGATTTGGAGTTAATTCTGTACTCGCTAACGGATGATAACGCTATCACCTTGCGCCATAATAACTGAGTCGAGAGAGTAACGGCGAATCCAGAACGTGCAGTTCCTTGAATTAAGACGCTGCTCCACTGAACAACGAGGTTACTGAAGTATCTGCCAAAGAAATTTCTCATTCATCACAAGAACGGTTCTAGGTCAGTATGATTTATTGACAGGAACACTTCAATTTCTGTGATATTTCAGAAATATGGTAGAAACAATATAACCGTACCAACACTAAATTATCAGGACATATATCGGACGTTTGTTAGAAATCCGAATTTTTTTTTTTACGCCGAAAAAGCAATACAAGGTGTGTAGGTATTTTTAAGATATTGTAAATAATTTTTCAAAGTTTCTGAACGTTATCTGTGAAAAATACATGTTATGGGTAATTCTTCATGCGGAAAAGAGACCACTTGGTAATTTGAAATATGATTACTCATTTTATTGCAGACACCCAAAAAAAAAAAAAAAAAAAAAAAAAAAAAACTTAAGAGAAGTGTTACAATTGTGAAACACGCTATAGGTAAATGAATATGTTCAACAACTCAAAATTTTTTACATCTTTCATATCAAAATGTTAAGCAAAAATATAGGACAGAGTCACTCATTTTTGAATTCCCAAAATAATATATATAAAAATATGCCCCTATTTCTCTTGGCTCATAGATAACGCGTAACGGCTGTATTAATATCGCTAATTCTTTTTTTATTGTGTTAGGTATTATCACGGGATGGTTTTAATGGAAGAATAAATTAAGAAAGTTGATTAAGAACCTTGAAAAGTTTAAGAAAACCTAACGACCATATTAAATTTTTTAATGCCTGAACTAACTTCGCGACATTTAGTTTCCTATTGGTTCTGCGGGAAACATGCGCATATCATAAGTTGTTTATTTTGTTATTTATAGTAACTTTTTTTTTTTTATACTCTTTTGTGAATTACGAACTATAACGTTAAAAACTATAGCGGAAGTAAACATTTTTATTGGGCACAAACGATTGAACCAAACTAAACAGAACTTGCTAAGTGAATTAGTGTCAATTTATCTGTGAAAACATTTCTAGGAGAGAGCAGGTGTGCGTGCGGGTTCTAACGCAAGAAATAGTTCCGTATTTGTTTTTTGTCAAAAGTCATAACAAACGCTGTTTGTAATGATTTATAAAGTGACTTTCGTTATATACCCTTTTTTCGTATAATGTAGTATAAACATTATATACTATATACTATTTCAGAAGACCAATTTGATTAGTAATAAGTTTATTACAGTAAAGTAGAATTTCATTAGAGTAAAGTTTATTAGATATAGTCATTTCATGTTAGTTCTTAGACTTATATGATTGCTCTAAGTTATAAATATCTTTCCCTCCCCCACCAAATTTTTAGTTATTTTCACAAGAAAATAACTTTGTTATTTATTTCAAAATGTAAAGTATAAGAGCATTTCGATTGTAAACAAAGTCGTACTGAATCTGCACAACGTGCGGCAGCGGAAGTTGTGCTGGATCAAACTCTTTAAATCTTGTATACATTATCTTATCTCATCCGAAATGTTGACATTATTGAAACTATGTACTATATACAACTATTAAACGTTACTTGGTAATGTCTTTATGACAAAAGGCAATATGCGTTTAAACTCAATATGATTATTTTAAGTGTTATTCAGGAAGCCTTGCTACAAAAATAACATCATTATTCAATTAACTATGTTTTTCCGGGCAGAGCTGGGTTTCTTAGCTTGTTTCAAATAAACGTCAGTACTTCCTGTAGAATGGCATCATCTAACACTGTATTTTCATTCATCATGATCTAAAGGCTACGCCTTTTAGTTGCAACCATTGTGTTCTATCGGAAGCAGCTCTTTTCATATTGCTATACTCTCAGAGATCCATAAGATGCTTGGTGCCTTCAAAATAGGATTTTGTAGTACTTTCTCTTCTCCTATGCCCAAGAACCTTACCTTCAAATATATTAGTAATGAAGTCGCTGTGTCTTATGATATGCCCAAGAGGTTTCACTTTCCTTTTTTTCATGGCCTCGATAAGATTTTTGCTCTCACTTACCTTATTTAAAACTTTCATGTTGGATTTATTTTTGAGTCCAACTTGTTCTACTGATTCTACGACATACAATTCCATTGCTTCCAACCTATTATATTCCCTTTTGTATAGATGCCACCTTTCGCTCCCATAAAACAGTACACTCTATACGAAAGACAGTAAAAATTTGTTTGGTATTTTCATTAAGGAAGGTATTCTACCTTCCATATCGGCAGCAAACATTGCAACCCATCATCTGGATGTATGTCTATAATTAAAAATTAGTAGTTTTAATGATTTTACTCATATGGTAAACCTAGAGTGGCGAGTTGGATTCCCGTCTGGGCAGAGGAATTTATTTAGTGACGGAATTCATTAAATAAAATCCTCATTTCCACCCTGGCTAGAAAAAGGTGGTAACCTGTAGGTAATCCGTCCCAATTAGCCTTTGTTAGGAGAAGTGGACGTTAATAAATAATTTAATTTAATGATTTTACTGAAACTTGGGCGTTAATGTAGTGCCAGCTCAAGCTATGTGACCGCCAACCACTCAACCTTCCAACGGCACTTATTTCAAGGATATGTATTAAGATTTTAACGTTTCAATTGAAAAATCCGTGATGGAGACAAGTGTTTATTTGTCTGGGGTTCAATTAAATATCTATTTATCACGAGACAACACATAATTCCTTTAGACAGACTTTCGTCAACTCGTGTACAATATAATAAAGTAGTAATGTAATCATATGTGCTGTGACGAGTAATACTTCGTGAAGACGACATAAATTTCTAAACTGTACCTTTCACTAGTTACACGACTGGTAGATGAACGTAGAACATCTCGCTACGTCACACACAGCACCATGAGGAAGCAGGAGCCAGTCAAATTCATAACATCATGTCTTCACCGTTACTAATGCAGCAATAACAGTTATATCTGGGATGCCGGGGGCCTGGCTCTTTTAAATCATCTTTTATATGCACAATTAACGGAATAACCGTGACTAATAACAGTTATTGCTGGTAGCAGTTATTCATCAGCTGACTATCTCACTTCCTGAAGATGCGGAAAAACCTGATCCAAGTAGGCTCATTCATGAGAACCCGCTAGTCGAGGAAGCAACTCAACCAGAATCTGCTTGACTTATCTTCTAATAGCGATGGACATGACAGACTCAACAAAAAATGCGGAACTCCGGCAAATTTCACATTTATTTGTAAATATATTTGATAAAGACGCAAGAGAGAGTTACTAACTTGTTTAATTTTTTTTTTGGTCTACAGCAAGTTTGTAACCAAACGCTTTTTCACTTTTTATTTCTGATTAACTTCAGAATCAAATAAATTATCAAATGCAAATTACGGGGTTTTTGGTCAGTGGCCAACTCCAGAACCTCTCTGATTATTCATCTGACTCATAATTTTTTTTTTCAATTTACTCAGGATCCGGTTTTTATATTTTCTAATCATCTTTTCTTTAATTCCCAAAAGAGTCATGTTTCTCCCCAAATCATACGTTCCTTATACGACAAATAATAACTTGAGAGACCTTTATTACTGGAAACCTATCAAAGAATATTCCAAAACCAAGAAAAAATTTAAAATTCTGTAAAAAGTATGTTTATTCTTTTTTTAAACGTTTTCCACTTTATACTAACCCTGCAACATGGGACTTTATTTTCTGCATGCACCGCCTTAGACATTACATGCTTTTTGTACATAATAATTTCACAAATCAAGAGTATTTCAAATAACGTGAGTTACTATATGTTTTCTGTAAGCAACTTATTTTGTGTCGTTATTTTTTTATAATTAGGTGAATAATAATAAAGGATGAAAAATATAAAAAAATACATAACGGAACATAAACAAAATAATATAATATGAATACATTTTATGAAAATATTTTCAGTGGTAATGAGTTATTTTGTTTATAAAAAAAAAAGTACATCATGAAATATGTAAAGCATTCAAATAAAATCTGGCTTCCTGGCAGGTCACTTTACTTTCGTTAAAGTTATTATTAATGTCATGTGTTTTGCATCTATTATTACGACGAAAATATCATAGTTCCTCAATAAAAAAATCTGATATGGGCACTCCATGACTTCAAAGAATTCTATTAAATTAAAATTATAAAATTTATGATT
Organism: Riptortus pedestris; assembly: GCA_019009955.1. Classification (NCBI taxonomy): domain Eukaryota; kingdom Metazoa; phylum Arthropoda; class Insecta; order Hemiptera; family Alydidae; genus Riptortus; species Riptortus pedestris. The sequence goes on along the minus strand of CM032230.1, from coordinate 15,683,870 downwards.
GCACATCTTTTAAAATTATTTCATTTATCTTCGTTCAAATACATTGGGTTAAAAAATGTCATTGAACATATAGATTTTTTTTTATAATAAACAAAAAAGATCCTTTAAGAATTATTTTGTATCGTCAAAACGGTGATGGTGGACTAAGTAATTTTTAATTTTCATTCTTCTCTAAATCCCCCACCCTAGTGAATTTCTATAAAAGAGGGAGGCAAGTAACAATACGTTAAAATAGTCCTGAATTTGTAATTTCATTCTGTCTGGCCGTTTTTTGAGTTGTGCGTACAGACGTCAAACCGAAACTAATCAAAATGAGTTCAAGAAGTGGCAAATTGGATAACTCACTTGAAATCTGAAATTTTCCTAGATTACAATACTCCTTTTCTTTATTCTGGTAAATAATATTTCCATTTTTTCTGTCAGGAAACGTCCAATCCAATACTTGCGATTTTAAGTTCAGCGTATATCTTACGTCCCACTTAAATGCCAAGTTAGATTTTTTAAAGGTTCTTTACATAGAAATAAAGAATAAGACGTCAGACTGTCATATGCTCCGGATGGGAAATCTGCTTAATTCCTCACCTGTGGTGTGGCAGAGATTGCTCTGTTGACCAAGGTAATGGGCGTGAGCGAGCTGGTAATTTCATACTATTTCAATTCAGGACTATAATTTACAGAATTCGCCGGTTTTGCTATTGACCTTATTTGGATTGTGTTCAATTGTGATAATGGTCTTGAGAAAGTTAGAATTACAGGTTTTTTCCCCTTAAATCGGGCTAATATTTTCTACTGTGGCTCAGAAATATATATTTAGGCCCAAGCGCTGTCCTACATCTGACAAAGTAATTTTTCGACCTTCATTTTACACTTTCTATTTTAAAACAACAACTAAAGTATTTTTGGGGGTTAAAAAATAATTGTGTATCTATAAATTATGTTGAATATTTATTTTTAAAAATGGGATACATTTAATGTTTTGAACAGTAAAATATTAATCTGTGTTAATATTTTTATTATAAAACACTATTCGCCAGTTTCGTGATTAATTATGTTATAGTAGGTAGTCAAAACATTGGTTTAGGTGAGTAGCTTGGTGCATTCTCTGCACACAGTCAGATCTAGGTGTATACAAACATTGATACTTCTTACTCCGTAGCCTACGCTAACTTCTGATTAAAATCGACTTAGGAATACGGCTGTTTTTTATTTATTTATTTATTTTTGAATGTTTTCTATACTACAAAACTCCGGCAGTATAGGAATTTAGGTCCCATACTCCGCCATAAATGATAATCCGTGGTATATAAGCATCTTTTATGTTCTTTTTTTTAATAGTATCAAATCAAATTACAATTTTCATATTGAAAAAAAAAGTATTTATAAAGAGTAAATTAAATTAACAATTATGCACTTAATTGAAAAAAATACTATCTTCCAAGAATAGCTTTGAACCTTAAACCGAAGATAAGAGAAATCTCTGGAATATGCTGGATGGTAGACATACTAATTGATAAGGATCAATAAAAAGGCCAAAGTCGTCTACTGTTTTTTAATATTATGCAGAGTGCACTTTCAGAGTCACCGCTCCATCCTCAGTGCCTGCTGATTAGATCTGTGTAGTCTCCTGGCACTCTGCATAATATTAAAAAACAGTAGAGGACTTGGCCTTTTTATTGATCCTTATTAAGAGAAATCCTTAGAGACGACGAAGAAAACATACAAAGTATTTTTGCATTATTAACAGAAACTTGTTTTCCAAGAACTACAGATACATCTACTGCTAATGACGACAGGAGATGCGGTATATTGGAATAAATAAAATAAAATTGCTCAGATGAAGATGTTTTTATACCTTGGAAACAATTGAAGTCCAATTTCCCAGCCGAGCAACCGTTCGGCTAAATATAATCCCCGGTTACTCTCCTAGCAACTTTAGGGAAAAGATCCAGGGCCTTTAAATCTTATTCCTTAGCTGCTGTTCGTAGCCAATTGGCATATGCTATTAGTTGATAATTTGACATGTAAAAGTGAATTGGAGACTTGATTCACGAGTGAAGCTGGGCATTATATCATATTCCGCTAGATAGCGCTGTACGATGGCCGTCATATTGCTAATAGCCAATAGGAGATAGGATCGGTCTGTAGTAAATGCTGCAACATCACTTAGTGTCAAACAGGACGACTAATAGGGCTTGTAGTACTATTAGCGAGAGGGCTGAGCTTTATAACCTGTTCGCTAGAAAGCCTTTCGTTTGTAGGCCGTCTCCTTGGGATTTACATTTATAACCTGGCTCGAGCCTGCATTGTGCGTGGAGAATAACTCAAGTGTCGAACTGAGAACTAGAAAGTAGATAAGATCGTGAAGAGTTATGTGCTCTTCTCTAGAGTTTAGGGCAGCCTTCACCAGCACGAGCTCATCATAAATTATGAGCGAAGTATATTCTGCATCGACTATTTTTTACTACTAACAACATCATCGTGATCTATATGCTAGGCCTTGTTGCAACCATTGTGTACTTTCTGAAGCTGCTCTTTTCATATTGCTTTACCTACCAAAACCCATAAGATGTTTGGTGACTTCAAAATATGATTTTATAGGCCTCCCTCTTCTCCTATGTACAAGTACCTTAACTTCAAATATATTTTGGATGAAATCGTTGTGCCTTATGATATACACAAGAAGCTTCACTCTTCTTTTTTCCATGGCTTGATAAGACTTTTGTTCTTACTTACCTCTTTTAGAGCTTCCACGTTGGATTTTTTTTTGAGTCCGACTTGTGTTAGAGACTCTCGACAGATCCTCATTTCCATTGCTTCCAATCTATTAAATTTCCTTTCGTGAAGAGTCCCACTCTTCGTAAGATGCCGCTCCCACTCCTTACGATAGATTTAGCAAACATATTTTTAGTATCCATGCTTATATGATTATTTGACAAAATACTTCTTTTAATTTGGAAGGTTTGTTTAGCAAGTGCTATTCTTCTATGTACCTACTTCAGCTCTACTGCCAATATCTTCGTTAATTTTGTTCTCCTTGTTTCCAATTCTAATATTCTAGCTATCAACCTGAGTATTAGCAATTTACTTTCAAGGGATGATACCTAATGTGGCCACCACATGACATCCATTAAATGATATAAACGAAATATTTGTTAGCATTTAGTTTAACACTATTTCAATTCCAAGTGATAAACTGTATCTCCATTCCAAAGCACTGGATCGAAAAATGTGGACCATTTTTCCTAAAAAAGATGTTAATAATGTCATTTCATTTAAAATATATACTATTGATTTTAAGTCATTTTAGCATACTTGCCTTAAGGTCGTACTCATGAAGTGAATTTCAAACAAATCTCCTGAAATGCTCATCGATTCTTCCGATCGAAACAACATGTGGTTCGTTTAAAACGTATATACATTTGTCTGTTAACGTTCTAGCGGTCGTAATTTTTGTTTGATCGTTACCAAACTGGATATCTAAATATTTTATCTAAAATTAAACATCAAGTTCGTTAAGGGTTGAAATCGGAACCGAGAAAGGGGCAGGGGAATATCGAAAATTCAAAATATCTCCGTTATAACGCGTCAGATTAAAAAATTATGCAGAATCAATCTTTCATCAAATATAATTTTCTCTAAATGTTGTTATGTACAACTCATAACAACATTTTCACATTCTAGATTATTAAGCGAGATATTCCATTTTTTAGTTTTCGGCTTTCAGTAACCCCCTGGCATATTAACAGTAAGCTGTAATATTATGAAGCACTTTATTTGGAGCTTGAATACCAAGTATGATTCTCACTTTTACATTTTGAGATAAATGCAAATACTCTTTGTGAGAAAAATGCTCGTGGGAAATCTGTTTAGTTTACGCAGCCCCTGCGTGACGGAATATTTGTCGGTTTTATAAGCTCGAAATCTGGATTTATTGTTGTTTTAGTTTAGCACCTTTTCATAAGGACTTAAAAGGTTTTTTTAGTAATTGTACTACGTACTATAGCGCACTAAATCACCTGTTTTAGCAGATTTCCCTTAAGGGAAATCAGCTATTGAGCTCGTACTCATGACGCGATTTTCGAAAAATTCAAATATCCACCGATCCTACCCAGGAGATGACGAAAATGAGGTCCGTTCAAAATTAAAATTATATATATATATATATATATATATATATATATATATGTCTGTTAACGCTCTAGCGGTCGCAATTTTTGTTTGATCGTTACGAAACTCGATATTTAACCGTTTAATGTAAAAAGACAGATCAAGTTCGTTAATGGCTGAAATCGGACTAGAGGGAGGGGGGTTTAGAGGGGGGATTTTCGAAAATTCAAAATATCTCCGTTATTATGCATCGGATCGAAAAATTGTATAAAACCAATCTTATTGTAAATTAAATTTACTATAAATATTGTTATATACATTTATTCTCTATCTTGAATATTAACCGAGATATTTGCATTTTTATGAAGTCTGTGGTCGGGTATAGTTCGGATTAGGTCGGCCATTTTCGTCATTGCTCGGCTCAGGTGGAAGCTTCTTCTAACCTTACCTGTCGTTTCTAACCTTAATTTACCTTCGTTACTTTGTGATATATATGCAAATACGTTCTGTTCATCCGCGCCCCCCCCCCCCTTCTTTAGTTCTTGGACTACTAAAATTTGAGATATTAAAATATAAATTATTCTTACAATTCAGAAGCCGTTTCAGTTGGGAATTTATTTTAATTAACTGAAAGATTTCTCATTACCGTTTGTATTTAATCACGGTGGTGTTGTGTTACCAGTATGAAGATTTCTCTATTGTAAAACTTCACATGGGAAATCTGCTTAGTTTACGCAGCCCCTGCGTGACGGACTTTTAGTGTATACTGTCAACATAATTATAGGGTAATCTGTCATTACATGGACCCATTATATTAAGAAAGCTATGTATTATTCGGATTTTAGGCATTTATATAATTTCAATGGTGGAACGAAATATATTGCTTGAATTCTAGGCACTTCAAAAATCCGCAAATTAACTGACTTTATTGGATTGTATTGGATTTTTCAGAGTTTTAGCATCAGCTGTCGATTTGCGTAGCTAATTAAACCGAGTAAATAAATACGAATTATTTACTAAGGGTGGAGACAGTAAATAAGAGAGAGAGCTATGTGTTGGTATCTGTGGCACTGTTTACACACTTTCTAGCGGCGATCTGCAGCCATCCGTGCTCCTCCCTGTTCTGCCTCCTGCCTCCCATCATCTCTATATTATCACTGCCAATGTCACCTCTCTCTCTGCCCATTTCTCACTTTCTCCACACAATATCGCCGTTATGCTCACAATACAAAGTCTAATGTCTCTATTGTACTCGCTCTAGGCTCATCCTCTAGTGACCACGGTATCGTGTAAAAGTTGAAAATAAATAACAACAATAGCTCTAGGAGTTTTATTATAATAGCTTGCTCAGCTAACTGTCTTTCACGACTTAAAATAAAAAAAGTCTGTCACCCAGGGGCTGCGCGAACTAAGCAGAAAAGCCTGAATAACTCGCTTAATACTTGAGTAACGAAAAAAATGCGTATAACAATAATTGTAGAACATCAATAGTTAAACAAGATTAGTTCTTTGAGATTTTACGATCCGACTCCTAATAACGGAAATATATTGAATTTTCGACTCCCCCTCCTTATAAACTGCCTCTATTCCAAGCCCGAACTTTGCCAATAATAAACACGATCTTTATTTATTTGGGGCTTCGAAGATGTGGCGATGTTGCTCGGAAAAAAACTGTATAAAACTAAAAATAAAAAAAAAACCGAAAGGAAACAAAATTAATTTAAACGAACATAAAACAACATAACAGAAATGTAGCATGAAAAATAGAAAAGTAACACGAAACAGAAATGGAACACAAAAACAGGAATGGAACAGACAAACAGAACTGAAACGAAAAACAGGACTGGAATGGATCACAATACCAAATGGAAAAACAAAACACAGAAATGGAAATCAAAAACAAAATGGAAAAACAAAAACCAGAAATGCAACACAAAATCAAAATAGAAAAACAAAAATAGAAATGGAACACAAAAACAAAATACAGAAATGGAATATAAAACCAAAACGATCTTTAGTGTTCACTCAAATAAACATTTTCGAGTAAAGAACGATAAATCTTAATTGACATAACATATTTGCACGAGTTTAGCAAATGTTACATGAGAATCATATTTAGTATTTAACCTTATAATGAAGTGATTCATGATATAACAGCTTACAGTTAATATGAGTGAACAGGAATGGCGGTTCACTGAAAGCCAAAAACTAAAAAATGGGAATATCTCATTTTCTCTCGGGTCATGAGTACAACCTCAATAGCTGATTTCCCTCAAAGTCTGTCACACCGTAAACTAAGCACATTTCCCACCACTTATGTCCAGCAAATATTCTCACTATATAATTTCTTATTCTAAATAAAAATTCGATTACGAAGGTCGAATAACTCACTAAATATTTGAGCCTCAAAATTTTTTAAAATAAAAAAAAACATTATGATTATGTATCGAGTTGGGCAACGATCAAACAAAAATTGCGACCACTAGAGCTTAACAGACATATATATATTTGTTGTGGAAATTTCAAAAGTAGATAAGTAGAACTGACAAAGCAAGATTTATTATGTATCGGAAGTTTTCCTCAAATATTTGTTGAATAGAACTGCCATTCCTCAGGACATACAGACATCTGGTCCTAGTGACTTATATCTTCACTTTTTAATTTTATTTCTATGTTCTCGGTATCGATTCAAAGACAACATACATCATGAGGAATTTGTAAACGTAAACGCTCCCAGGTACGCTTTTCATAGAAACAGCTCAAAAGTTTGGCAGTGCTATTAGCAACAAAATTAAAAGTGTTTTTTCTTCAAAACCTCGTATTTATTTCAATAATTAAATAAATTACTTACTGACTAATTTGTCAATTAAATTAATCTCTTATTAAATAATTAATTCAGTTCATTTACATAATAAGACAAAGTTGTTGTTTTTTTTACCAAGGTGGCTATACTAATAGTGATACATTTTGACTAATATTGATTTAAAACAAAAAAGTTAAATGTAAAATACTGTAATCTGTAAATAATTAGGATTCACAGGAACGGAAGTGCCATTTGCCTTTCATAAAAATCATGTTCTACATTTTATTTTTATTTTTATGAGATTTAGACTATTATACAACGCATAATGTAGAATTATTTTAAAGAATTATCGGCAACGTTTATTAACTTTGAAGGGTTTCAGCAACCCAATAGGGAGCCTTCATTTTTCTTTGAATAAAATACTTTCTTCTTGTATTTCTAGCACTTTCTTTTCATTTTTGACATTATTTCTGTGTTTATGGTGAGTAATGTTGTGTTGCTACGACCACATTACACGGCTAATTCGAGTGTTAAATCTGATTATCCGGTCAGCTTTCACTAGTTGCTTCATGACCTTTGTGGGCAAACTAAAGGCTGTCTAATTGTCCTAATTGCTGGAACAGCGTTAATTAAAAACGATGACTCCTTCCTCTCGCTAATGGAATTAGGAAATGGTTATGGAAAAGTGGAAACTCTTTTATAACATTTAAGTAACAATAAAGTTTCCTAATTTCAAAAGCTGTTTCGTTAGACGGGGATTGTAAAAGGGCACGAATGAAATCTTGAGAGTCTTTGGGGATTACAGTTGACCACAAGTAGTATCTGCGTGTTTCCTTTTGATGAGAAATGGAATATTTAAAATAGTTGGCATTTAGAACACTAATTCAAATCGGAAAGATAGGACTACTTGATCTGTTTCGCTCTCTTTCTCAACTTGACATTTGAACACTCTCGAATAATTTGCAATTTCACGTCTCATTCGTGAGGTCAACAAACTCGGTGTTGTTGTAGCCTCAATACTCCTATTATTAGCCAATTTCGATTGTTTCTTTTAGTCTTTTACTATTTTATTATTATTATCAGAAACAGAATTGTAACCCAGGAGCAGTAAAAGACAAATAACGCTCCTAATGTTTTTGAGCTAGAGAAACATGCACACATCAAAAATTGTAGAACATTACCCAACCTACGAAATTGCTTAAATAACATTTTCCGATTAAATGGATAATAATAAAGATATATGAGGTTTCACATCCCCTTTTAAAACATTATGCATAGTTTTGTAACGACAAAAGTAAAATTTGGCCACTGGAGTGTTGACAGAGAAATATTTTATATATATATATACATACACCAAGAAAAAAAGATTTAAAAAGATCAAAATTATATTATATATTTATATACCAACTTCCTTATTCCCAAGACATCAAATAGCTATAATGTTTATTTATTTAGTGAAATTAGTTCCACAATACTGGCGATTCACTCATTATTCAGGTGAGCCCAAACAGCAAAAAAAAAATAACGAAAAAAAGAGAAAAGAAATGTACAATACGGTGATTCCATTTCATTCGCATACCAATCTATATGTAGGAAAAGACATTGTGTATGAAAATATATGAAAAAAATAAGATAAAAAAAATAAATAGTCCTTCACGCAGGGGCTGAGTAAACTAAGCGGATTTCCCACGTGAAGTTATAAAATAGAGAAATCTGCATACAAGAGCCGAAAAGTTACGAAAACGGCCGAACTAGCTTTTGGCGGGAAATTCGCTCGTGCGCTATCTGCCCACATTTAATAAAAATGCAAATATCTTGGTTAATATTCAAGATAGAGAATAAATGTATAAAACAATATTTATAGTAAATTTAATTTGCAATAAGACGTATGGTAACGGAGGTATTTCGAATTTTCAAAAATCCCCCCTCCCACTGCTCCGATTTCAGCCATTAACGAACTTGATCTGTCTTTTTACATAAAACGTTTAAGTATGGAGTTTGGTAACGATCACACACGCGACTGCTAGAGCGTTAACACACACACAAACATATATATATATATATATATATATATATATATATATATATAACATTTTGACCGGATTTCATTTTCGTCATCTCCAGGATAGATGGGGAATGAGGATGAGTATGACCTCAATAGCTGATTTCACTTAATGTTTTTTAGATAGGTAATGATCGTGTCTATGTAATTACTGTGGAATGTCTAAATTGTCTCTTCGTCGACAGCCAGTCAGTATGTGAAGTACAGTCAAAGTTTCGTTGCAATGTCTACACGTCGGTGTGTCCGTGAGTCAGTTAGGTATGGCCAATGCGCAGTCCAGTCTGCACAATACTTATGCTCCTGTTACTTGATGGTCATTCCTGAATTGTTTGTTTTATTTCTCTTAGTTTATTTTCATGTGTGTTATCTCAAGATTGCTGCCACGGCTCTGGTAGTACCTTACTGCATTTGGCTAATACTTCCTAGTGGTCTGTAGAGTTTATGTCAACCTGTTAGCTTTGTTACTCAATACTATAATCTTTAGATATACGCATTTATCTTTTATCTAGGGGTTATCAAAAATATGTATTACTTCAATTTAAATCAATAAACACGGGGCTCGGATTAGCCTTGTGAATTTTTATCTCACTTGGTAAACCTTGAGTCGTGAGTTCGATTCTAACCTGGGAAATAGGATAGTCATTAAATAAAATATGGTAAATAGTCGTATGGTAAAATACGCAAATACATAGTTACAAAATCATCGAGTATAATCCTCAGTCCCACCCTTGCTAGAAAAGGGTAACATCCCCCAATTTGCCTTAGTAGCACAAAGTAGACGTTACAAAATAATAACATTTAAAATTTATGAAATAGTCATATGATCTTCATTTCTTAGTTATCCCAAAAACTATTCATACCATTCAATCGTCTTTATTAGAATCATTTCTAATAATGTTTTTGTGCTATTCAATAACAGGAAGTAGTCTTTCACAAAATATTTATCAAACCAATCTAACATGATTATTTATTTATTAGATTTTTATTTATATCATTATTCATGAATATTGGGCTAATGATCTCTTATCAACTAATTTTCTTAATTGTTATATTTATTTCAATAGTTAAATGCTTTTTTGTGAAAAAACTATGAGTTTGTGATTTAGGAATTTAATTTCTTTTGGAATTTTACAAACTTTTGTCAATAGGTGTCCACCTAATTTTTGAATTGTTTTAATTTCCACTTAGAAGAAAACGTGTCACTGTGAAAAAAAAAATTAAGATGAATTCAACGTTTCTTATACGAATTAATTGACATTACATTTATCTGATTGGAACTTTTTGTTGTCCTTGTTATCGAAATACTGTAATACATATATTTAAGTAATTTATATGATAATGACAGAGATCGGAGAAGGTAATGATGAATTTGAAACCTAAGTGGTGGGTCGGAAGGACATTTGTGGTTTTACCGTCAGCCCCGGAACCTTGTAACACATCTCTAAATACTAACCCCTAAAACTCTTTAAAGATTATTGTCTTTACATGCGGTGGCTTTAGAAAATGTCGAAAGCAGTGCTTGCTGACCTCCAAACGGCAAGACTGCTAAAATGTTCCAGGATTTAGTCATTGCGAATTTTTCAAAGAGTTTATTACTTTGTATTTAGGATTGTAATTTAATAAATTTTGAGGTATATATTTACAAGGGGAAAAAACTAAAGGAATTAAGGACTAGCTTAGGGAAGGCCAGCACCCAAACTCAGAAGTACATTTCCCTCGTGAATGTTTACTATAGATAAATCTACATGCCAGTAACAAACACCTAATACCACCGTGAATATTATGTGAATAACTAAAAACAGTAATCTTTCTGACAATTTGAATATCCTCCCAACGGAAAGTTTCTGAATTGTAAACAAACAGGTCAGCCAACCTGTGAGAGCGGAACAGATAGATTCTGCACCGGGAAGAAAAACAATTACTGAAATATATCTGAATATAACATATTAATTTTATTGAAAACTATTTACAACATCTAGTAAAACCTGGTTTAGAGTTTATATTAAATAAAAATAATTTTTATTTTTCTCCATCATTTTAGTAATCCACGAACAAAAGAAGGGGAGGGGATGAACAAATGTATTTGCATAAATCTTAAAAAGTTAAAGTTCAATGAAAACAATATATGGTATTTGACCTTGTAATGAAATGTTTCATAATATAAAAGCTTATTATGTGGATATGACATGAGTGGGGGTTTATTGAAAGCGGAATGCTATAAAATCCAAATATCTTGGTTAATATTCAAGATGTCGAAAATATGTATAGAGCAATATTACTGACCATTCAATTTGCAATAAAATTGGTTCTGTATACGTTTTCGATCTGAGATAATAGTAACGTAGATATTTCGAATTTTCAAAATTCCCTTCCTCAAATTCAATAAAGTTTGCTAATCACTACTCATCGCTCAATTATCAGACATGTCATACTCGGCAGCCTAGAAAGTGAGAAATTTCCTTTAATGAGTAGTTTTTCTCTTTAATCTAACATCTTGTTAATTGTGGATAAATAAGTGTTCCTAGAAGAAACATGAAGTGAGTTGAGGAAGAGCTAGAAGAAAGAGATATAAGTCTTCAAGGATATCTAGATAAGGAAAAAGGGAACCAGCGCAGTGTTGTGCCAGCCGTAATAGTCTTACAAGTTTACAGGAAATATATATTCATCTGGTTTTTCCTAAGTCGTAATTACATAGGATCAAGATCAGTTGTAAGTATATATGTAATGTAATGCAAGTTTCGATATGCCATGTATAATGGGTATGTTTCTGTTTAGCCTAGGAAGTTTAATTCATTTTCCCCCTTCGTTGAATAGATATGTTCTTCCTGGTTAAACAGGTGATTCCGATACAGGAAATGGATCAGTTTCATTTGGTAAAAATTCCCACAATTTTGAGAGGTGTTTTTTCCCCCGAATAATTCCAACAGAAATTTTTAAAGAAAATGTTTGTATTACGAACGTCTTATGTTTCAATTTAATCTCGAAACGCAGTTGGTATTATAGTACTTCATTGGGAATAAGATATAGTCGAGTTCTATAGTTTAGTATACCTTGACATGAGTATAAATATTAGTATTTACTATTCAGAAAAAAAACTTTTAAAAGTGTATTGTTTTCATAATCCCCTGTTTTCAACAATTCTGAATCATTCTGATTTAATTTAGATTGCCTGTTAGCCATTAAAAAAAAAAAAAAAGACAAAAGAAGAAAGTAGATCTCCATCTATATGTCACATTTCATTGAATGTTTCCTCTGAAATAGGTTTGAGATATAATTTCGAATGTTTATAATAATCTTGAAAGAATTATATGATAATACATAGGAAAAAATAATAATTGGTAGGACATGTGCGATTTTTTTTTTCAACAACCGCGTTATGAGTATGAAAATTTACCGGATATCTGTTAAAATGCAAAGTAGAAATAAAAGAAAAAGAAAAGTTAAAAAATAAAATATAGATTAAAAAACGATATATACATATATATATATATATATATATATATATATATATATATATATATATCCGTTTTTTTCACATGGCAAACCTTAGGAATTTATTTAATATGGAATTAATGAAATATAATCCTTAGTCCTACTAGTCCGGGCTAGAAAAGGGTGTAACCCCCCCCCCCCCCAATTAGCCGTTGTTGCAAAAAGTGAACGTTAATAAACAATTTCATTTAATTATAAACAATATGTAGACGTCAATAACTAAATAAGTGTGTGTGAACATATATATATATATATATATATATATATATATATATATATAGGACTTTTACATTACACAATTAGTAACAGGACATGGTACACTAAATTCTTACTATCAACGATTTAACATAAAAGACAACAATACTTGTGCATGTGATTTCTCAACTCCACAAACAAGTCAACACTTAATATACGATTGCAGACTACTGACTAACGGATGACAAAAAACAAGACATACAACAAAAAAAAGACAAATTTCCAATAGAAGAAGAAAAGTTATTTTCAATATATAATAATGTTTTTAAAATATTCGCAGAACATGCTTTTAATACAATTAATCGGTTAAATACTTATAATTATTATTACTACTGATACAACTACAATGCTTAAAATATTTATGGATATTCATTATTTCTTTTCTCTTTTTCTATTTAAGACTAATAATCTTCTCTTTATATGTTTTTACTTTAATTTAACGTTGCTATTGTTAGTTCTTTATATATATATATATATATATATATATATATATATATATATATATATATATATAAATGTCATACTTTTAAAATAATTTATGCATAAATTAATTGTAACACACTACAAATGCATGTGATATGCTAACTTGTATGGGACAAGAATCATATAAACGGCGTTCTTATAGGGTTACTATAGAAAGGAAACAAATAATATGTATATATATATATATATATGTGTGTGTGTGTGTGTGTGTGTGTAAAATAGAAGTAGAAGGAATAATTATAATAGTTTTCTTCCTAAAACATTTACATAATTAATAAATATTATCCTCAATTAACTAGGATATAATATAACCTGTACCGTGGAAGAAGTAATTTTAAATTATATATATTGTTGGAGCACTACATTTTCAAGTAAAAACAGACAAACGCGTACATGAACACACACATGGACACAAACCTTAATTTGGGCGTAATAATCCAGTAATTTCTCGCTCAAAAAACAGTTAACCTAACCTAATATATTGAAATGCCAATGGTGTTTGAGCGCCTTCATTAGTTCAGGTTATGCAGACCAGGAGAACAGTAAGGTCTTCAGTGAGAGGCAGGGCTAGCTGCTCTCAAGCCAGTACAGTAAAACAGATACTCAGCATTAATGATAAGAAATCTGTTAACGCAGGGGCTGCGTAAAATAAGCAGATTTTCTACGCGCTGGCGTTATACACTATATATATCCCCAGTTATATATTCTCTACTTCTAAGTAAAAATTCAATGAGTTGTAGTTGGGGTTTGCTGGAGGCTGAAAAAAGTACTTATAACTTGCTTAATATTGAGTTAGAAGAGAATGCATAGAACAACAATTGTAGAGCATCGATTGATTATAAAGATTGGCTCAATACAAATTTTTGATCCGACTCATTATAATGGAGATATTTTGAATTATCTTTTTTCGTTTCTTTTTACCCCTCCTCCCGCGCCCTAACTAATATGATCTCTAATGTTGAGTTAACAGTTAAATATGGTATAGAAAAAATTAACATTTATGACTCAAGGTGGCAAAATTTTAATTGATTACGTAAACACACTACTTATTATCACTTATCACATGCAGTTAATGCTCATTGAAAACAATATTTGGTATTTAAGGTTCGAATAAAGTAGTTTATCGTGGAAAGCTTATTGTTAATCATACATTAGTAGGAGTGGGGGTTTAATAAAGGCTGAAAACTAAAAAAATGCAAATATCTCGGTTAATAATACATATAGTAAAAAAAAAATATATCTTATAACATGTATAGGGTATGAAATATTTAGTAAGATTTGTTCTATATAATAATGGAGATATTTCTAATTTTTGAAATACCCCCCCCCCCCTATAAACACATTCTTCTTCAAACACTTTTTCTATAACTAGGTGTTTCGAGTTTTAGCAGATTTCAAGGGAAATCAGCTATTGAGGTTGTACTCATGACGCGATTTTCTAAAAATTTCTTCAAATGTCCAGCGATCCTACCCAGGAGATGACGAAAATGAGGTCCGTTCAAAATTCTGTTAACGCTCTAGCGGTCGCAATTTTTGTTTTATCGGTACGAAACTTGAAGTTTAATCGTTTTATGTAAAAAGAAAGATCAAGTTCGTTGATGGCTGAAATCGGACCAGTGGGAGGGGGGATTTAGAAGGTGGAATTTTTTAAAATTCGAAATATCTCCATTATTATGCGTCGGATCAAGAAATTGTATAGAATCAATCTTATTGAAAATTAAATTCACTATAGATATAGTTCTATACATTTATTCTCTAGCTTGATTATTAACCGAGACATTTGCATTTGTATTGTGTGTGTGTGGTCTGCAGGAGCCGGCTACATTCGGGACTTTCCGCCGAATGCTAGTTCGGCCGTTTCCCTAACTGTTCGTCCCTCGTGAATTGGTTTAAAGATTCGTTACTACTACTGTTATTACTATGCAGATTTCTCTATTGTATAACTTCACGTGGGAAATCTGCTTAGTTTACTCATCCCCTGCGTGTCGGACTTTTTTACTTCAACCCCTCATCAGGAGTAAAATATTCTTACTGCTGACACCAAATTCAGCTGATGGCCTAGAGCGACATCCATTCTCTGGACCGGCTTCGTCTATACTGATAAGATACAACCTGGTACCAGATTGTAGTATAAAACGATACAATCTTACTATCAATATTACTAAAATTTTTTTTTGTATTATATTAACATCCCTTCGTCGTTTAATGGCAGCAATTGGTATCAGGTTGTTTATTCTTATCAGTACAAACGATGATTTACATGAAACGCTTATATATCGTCGTAGTGAACCTGTAAAGCATATATTATTTTTATTTATTAACGTCCACGTTTTGCAACTAAGGCTAATTGGGAAAGCATATATATATATATATATATATATATATATATATATATATATATATATATATATATATATATATATATATATATATATATATAATTGTGATCGGGTTTCATTTTTGTACCTAGGTAGGATCGATGGATATTTGAAGAAAGGTTTCGATTAAGGATTTCTCTTAAGGACGAACTGAAGAGAGATGCAAAACCATTTTTCGAACTTAAACTCGT
The DNA here is from genome assembly GCA_019009955.1 of Riptortus pedestris. Lineage (NCBI taxonomy): Eukaryota > Metazoa > Arthropoda > Insecta > Hemiptera > Alydidae > Riptortus > Riptortus pedestris. Next base: position 15,668,099 of record CM032230.1, on the reverse strand, counting down.
AAACTCATTAAGACGGTACAGAACTACACATTTGAACAAAGATTTAAAACATCCGTCATGCAGGAGGTGCGTTAACTAAGTAGATTTCCTGAGTGCGTCACGTATTTGCATTTACTTCGAAACTTTAAAGCTCAATGAGAATAATATTGGGTATTTATGCTTCAAATATTATACTTCATGACATATAGCTTTTGATAATATGACATGAGTAGGAGGGAGAGGATTCACTGATGGCCGAAAACTAAAAAATGCAAATATATCAAGACAGTGGAAAATCGTACATAACGGCATTTATAGAGCATTACATTTGCAATAAGATTGGTTCTATGCAGTTTTTCGATCCAACGCATCATAAAGAAGATATTAATAATTTTCAAAATTATCCCCTATATACCACCTCCCCCTCCCTATAGCCGTTAACGAAGTTGATCTTTATTTTTACATAAAACATTTAAATATCGAGTTTGGTAACGCTTAAATAAAGCGTTATGTCTAGCGACCGCTAGAGTGTTAACAGACAAATATACATTACATTATATATAATTTTGAACGGACCTCATTTTCGTCCTCTCCTGGGTAGGATTGATGTAAATTTGAGGAAATTTCTCCAAAATAGCGTCATGAGTACGACCTCAATAGCTGATTTCCCTTGAGGGGAAATCTGCTAATAAGCTGAAGGAATGCTTGGGTGTAATGAGGCGTGGCATGATACGGGTACCGCTATGTGCCCAGGTTGATGTACCCATTAGCTGTTCCTATGCACCCGTTACCTCTCATCAGTGAACGGTTCATCTCCGGAACAGTTCATTACTTCAGATCCCTATGGGAACCGTTCCCATCAAGGCGGTTATCAAACCCCTGCATAACTATTGTTGTGGATATTAGTTCATTGACATAACCTATCAGCATCTAGATCAATCTTTCACTTTCATCTGACGGAAAGGAAGACATCTCGGTTATCTTTCGTTATTTCCTGAAGCTGAAAACTTGAATGTGAGACAAGTAGTGTTTAGGACACTTTTATATTAACAAAGATTTGTATTTAGATTAAATTAGTAAAAACAAAAGGTGTCTAAGAAAACCTTTGTGACTTGGACAACTTAAATTTATTTTTTATAACATCAAATTTAAAGAAGTGTTTAAGGAAAAAGGTTATCGAAACAACAAAAGATTCATATAAGAAGCGGGAGGAATAGTGAAATACCCAACAACATCATCTGAGAAAAGTCCTTCACGCATGGGCTACGTAAACTAAACAGATTTCCCACGTGATGTAAAACACATTTGTGATCTTCTCTACACATGCATACATATTCTCTATTTCTATGTAAAAACTATGCAAAACACAAACAGATGGGCAGAAATAATACTTAAGTTACGAGGAAATGAACATCAATAGTTCAACAAGATTGGTTCTATAATATTTTATGAACCGACTCATAATAACTGAGATATTTTGAATTTTCGAATTCCTCCCCTCTAAACCCCCACTATTCCAGGTCAGACTTCAGCCAATAACAAATGTGACCTTCAGTGTTGTCTGAAACAGCTAAATATCCAGTATGGTTTAGATTAAGTAAATATTTTCGAAACAAAAACGTACAATCATAATTGATGGCGTCATCAGGCAAGGAATGTCACGCCTAATGAAAGTCTCTTGGAAACAATATTTCGTATTTAAGCTTAGAACTAAGCGGTTCGTGATATAAGTGGTAACTGCTAATATGACTTGGTGGTATACTCAAAGATGAAAACTAAAAAATCCAAATATCTCGGCTAATATTCAATTTTGAAAAAATGTGTATATGACAACATTTATAGATGATTGCATTTAATATAAGACTGCCTCTGTACAATTCTTCCATACGACGTATAATAACGGAGATATTTAAATTTTCGAAATTTCCCCCCTCATAACCCCCCCCCCCCTCCCCGTGGTCCAATTTCAGCCGTTAACGAAATTAATCTTTCTTTTTACATAAAACGATTATATATCTAGTTTAGTAACGATAAGATAAAAATTGCGAACAAGAGAGCGGTTAAATATATATAGTATATGTAATTATAATTTTATAATTTTGAACAGACCACATTTTCATCATCTGCTAGGTAGGATCGATAGACATTTGAAGAAATTTTTGAAAATCTTGTCATAAGTACAACCTCAATAGCTGAAGAGATTAAGGGAGATATGCTAAAATGGCTGAGTTTAGATTATGCAAACTTTGAAAGTCTAAGATTCCTCCTAGAATGAAAACTACAAAGAATCGACTGTAATGCTTGGAAGTGGAGATCTCTTCAGTCTCAGCAAGAGCCCTGAGGAAGATAGACGTTTGTATAGCGAAACGTCGACCGAAAACATGAAGACAGGGTCAACGCCCTACCAAAACCTCTGCTGTAATATTGAAAAGGACCGCGGAAGACTTTGTGCAAATATTTCGAAAATTACAACCCCAATACCTGGTTTCCTATAAGAGAAATCTACCCCCCCCCCCCCCAAAAAAAAAGGTATACATTTAACATGTCATATCATTCGAATGTTAACAAACGTCAGTGATAGTAGGTTGGCTGTGTATCAGGTGAACGACCATATCAAGCATGATTTACAGCTGAGCTCTGTCAATGTGTTATTCAGGCGTGTTTTCATTGACATGTCAAGTGACCTTTCCAAGAGACTTTATCGTAAGAGCAGTATTTCCAGGACGACTCCGACTTGGTAGCTTTCCAGCTGTTGCGTAACGAATTACGTGAGAAAGGGTATATGTACCATTTAATTGAAATAGAGAGAGAAAAAAAACCTAAATTAAGAAAAAAAAAAAGTCGAGGAACTTCGCTATTACGTAATTCACAACGGCAGTGACTCGGGCCGATATGTTTACAATATACCTGTGCCTGTTTATTCAGAGTTATTTATAATCATATTCTTATAATTAATGAGTGACACGTATAATTATCATTCCAACAATTCCCTTCATTTCCAAGCTCAATAAATGTTTCTGACACTAAAAACACTAATTGTATCTTACATTGTTTAAATTAATATGTATCCAAATGGATCTGGAGAAATTTAAGGGCATTCAGAATTTTACAAGTTGTAGTTTGTTATAGATATCTCACAAAATAAATACAAGTTCTTCATACTTTTCCCCAAAAAATAACAATCAAGGGTCAATAAGCATACGGGTTTTAGCACAAGTATTTAACAGTACATTCAATGGTAATTGTAGAGAAAGAAATCATCCCTAAAATAATTTTTATTAAGCTTTCGTGAGATTTATAAACCATTAGATTTTTTGGAAGACGAACCATACTGCCAACACTGTAACTGCAGACTTACTATAATACATATACTTACTGACTGCTATCTAAGGACTCACATAGACCTACCATACACTTTGACTGAATTACTACATGACTGTGGCCCGTATATAGACCACGTATTACACTACTTGAAACAAAACAACATTTTCAAAACATTATCATGTAGGGCAATACTGAAAATATTTGCAGAAATAAGCATACTTACGTAAATATAATAATCATATATTATATGTTAAATATATTATATGTTGAATATGATATATGCAATATGTTAAATATGTTGTTTGTTAAATAACAGATTTATCGCTAAATCGTCTCAGTTGCGAAATGCGACTATTGTATGAATAAATAAATGTTACAAGAATAAAATTATGAGTAACGTAAGAAAATTTCCATTGACGGAAAACAGCTGTTTATATTGCACTTTTAATGACATTTTCGAAACCTAAGAAGATTACGAAAATGAGCTTCTAATTTTCATTTACATACTCATGCGAGTGACTGTGAACTCGATATTAAAGCGGTTTGTGTAAAACGAAAGATCGAGCTAGTTAAAGAGTTATAATCGGACCAGCTTGGAATAAAGTAATTCAAGATTAACGACTTATTGTTAATATGACGTGAGCAACGATTTACGGATGGTTGAAAACTAAATAATGAAAACATCTCGGTTAATAATGAAGATAGTGAAAAAGCATATAGAATAATATTTATAGAACATTAAAATTTCAAATATATCTATAAAATTGTATATAATACAATTTTTCGATCCGATGTATAATAACGAAGATATTGTGAATTTTCAAAATTCCCTCCCCTCCCACTTGTCTGATTTTAGCTTTTAACGAATCTGATCTTTAGTTATAGATAAAACGTTTAAATATCGATTTAGGCACAGATCAAACAAATATTGCTACTCCAAGAGCGGCAACAGAGAAATATATATATATAAATTTATCATTTTAAAAGGAAATCATTTTCGTCATCTCCTAGGCAGGAATGATGGAACTTTTTCAAAACTCGCGAAATGAGTACAATCTTAATAGCTGATTTCCCGAAAGTTCTCAATTTAAGAGAAAGAAACCTGGCAAACTACCCGAAATGTTTTCTATCGCGTATACATTAGAATATAAAGTTTTTTATGAGGAACGGTAATTATAATTCAATTTATTTTTCTTACATACCCGTAGACTCGCAAATTAAAGATGAGAAACCCTTAACATCTGTTGTGTTTAGCTTTATTTAATTAGTTTTTTATTTATTAATTTTATTAGCAGATTTCCCTTGAGGGAAATCAGCTATTGAGGTTGTACTCATGACGGAATTTTCGAAATGTTTCTTCAAACGTCCGTCGATCCTACCTAGTAGATGACGAAAATGAGGTCCGTTCAAAACTGTATATAAATATATATCTTTATATATATATATATATATATATATATATATATATATATATATATATATTTGTCTGTTACCGCACTAGCGGTCGCAATTTTTGTTTAATCGTTACCAAACTCGATATTTAGTCGTTTTATGTAAAAAGAAAGATCAAGTTCGTTAACGGCTGAAATCGGTACAGTGGGAGGGGGGTTTAAAGGGGAGGATTTTCAAAAATTCGAAATATCTTCGTTACTATACGTCCGATCGAAAAATTGTACAGAACCAATCTTATTGCAAATTAAATTTACTATAAATATTGTCATTTACATATTTTCTTTATCTTGAATATTAACCGAGATATTTGCATTTTTATTTAATCGGGGCGCCTAACGAATGAGAGTTACTTTCCCGCCAAAAGCTAGTTCGGCCGTTTCCTTCACTGGCTCGGCTCTCGTGAAATTTCTCTATTGTAAAACTTCACGTGGGAAATCAGGTTAGTTTACGCTGCCCCTGCGTGACGGACTTTTTGCATTTATTTTGCTTATTTCATAATTTTATTGTATTTTATCATATAATAATAACCAATTAAATTGTATAAATGTATTGAATATTTCATTTGGCAATGAAATATGTCGTTAAATAAATGACGTCTCATAGGGTTAATATGAGGAGAAGTAAAGCAAAAAATGTGTTCTATCGCAGAGCAAGGATATCTTAGGTTTGGCTTAGGCAGAAATGATTAATTCATAAATAATCTGTAAACTTCTTACCAACTAATAAAAAAGTAACTTGTCTAATGAAGATGGGAGTCATTGAAATTACCTGAAACAAAAAAAAATTGAAATTAATGCCTATAAATAAGCATTTTCTCTCCAAAGATTTCTTGGGAAATTGAGGAGTAGGTTAAAATATAGCATTATTCATAATTAGATATTTCTACTTAAGGGAAATCTGCTAAAATGGATAAAAAACATTTGGCTCTCCCTAAGACATTTCAGCGTGATGCCAGAGGATTTTCCAGTTTCGTCCCGATATTCCTGGGTCATGTGCTAATCCATTACCGGTGAGGAAAGCTACAGTGTTCCCAACTGTATATAATCAATTTCCCTTTTAAATTGATTTTCTCCCGCGTCGTGAACACACCTAAAATTCATGTAAAGCGGTGTTATTTACTTTATGATTTACAATGCCGATACAACCATGTCGACTCAAATCTGAAATAGGAAAGGTTAGGGGGGAAAAAAAGACAATTTTAATTATAACATCTGGTTATTGGAACACTTTAATATTTAATAATTACAGTAATTGCACAATAATCTACTGCAATGAAATTTCATACATAAAATATACTTACGCGCAGAAACTTTAAAATGACAATAACTAAATGAATATATGATTAAGAATTTTATTATACATCTGAAAAAATATAGATTTATGTTTTAGTTTTGTCTCTGCTTGTGCCTGAATGAGGAAAAAAATATTGCTAAATATTCACTTCGGCTTATGGACTTCTATGGAGTATAATTACGTAGGTATGGGGCTCAGGTTAGCCATCAATGTGAGTTAAGGCGTTGGCCTTAATCTCACTTGGTAAGGCTGGAGTCGTTCTTACGCTTCCCACGTGGGCAATAGAAGTTTATTCATTGATGAAGTCATTCAAAAATAAATAAATAAGATAAACGTAGGAGCTGACATAAAGACTGAATCTTGCCAAATTGGCGAGGTGTTGACTAACAAAATTCGAAAACCAGACTTCATAAAATCTTTTGATCTATGGACATCAATTGCCGAATTTAACAGAAAGGAGGGATTGGAGTAGTCACCATCAAATGGTAACAAATTGAAAACAACCGATTCGAATCCACGTCTCGTAAGTTATCCATGCTTATTAAGAACAATGCATTAACACTCACAGATGACTTGAGCTTCAGAAAAAAAATCGGTATTTAATATAGGTGAACAAAACTTTGATAAATTGTACTCGAGAAGATGTCAGAGAGCCAAACAGAACTTGCCAAATTGGTGAAATTCTGAAACCAATAAAATTGGAAAAACCTACTCTTTACAAGCCTTTGATCCATTTATTTATTGCAAGTGTTCCGCTTGTAGCTTTACAAATCATCTATATAATTAACATTTTAGATATAATAAATATACACATTATGTGTGATATATGAAACCATATTATTAAAGGTATTTTTATTTATTTACTACAGTATACTGCATATACTATTGCCATTAGCGGTATCTATATTTCATGGAACAAATCAGTTTCTGTTAAAAATGCAAAAAGCCTTTTCCTGTCTTCTTCATCGTTTCCAAGGAGTTCTTCTAAGCTTGGTTTAAGGTTCAATGCTCTTCTTGGATGATTGCATTTGTTACAATTAAGAAGAACATGTGAAACAGTAAGATGGACAGCAGTCTTAGGTTGGTGAGAAGAGTATTTTCAATAAATAACTTTGTATGTCCAATTCGGAGACGGGCAAGAACAACTTCTCCTTCGGGTATTTCTGCTAACAGTATTCCAGGGTGTAGTAATTTTTTTAATTTATCGCAGTTTGTTTCTTCGACCAGCTGGACAAAACCATTGAAGTATGAGTTCTTAAACTCTCGTTTCCAACTCTCTGGGAAGATGTAGGTTACTGTCCTTTTATCGTCTCGAGCACTATGAGCTTCCAAATCCGCCATTTCATTACATTGCAAATCAAAATGTTAAACAACCCAAAAAAGTGGTATGTTTTTTATGAGGTCTGTATTTTACCTTTTACTAGGTTTGTGTGGTGAAATCGTAACTTTGGGTTGGCAAGACTTTAAAGTGAGATGTATGTGTCCGTGGCGATTACAAATGAATCTTGTCACAGTTGTTCTAAATCGTTTCATAACGTTCGCTTATAGCTGGGCTATTTACTCAGTGGTAAATATTGAGTTTTTTCAGGATAAAGATTAATAACGACCATTATAGCTTTTGATCTATGGAAACAATTGACTTAATTGAACAGGAATGAGTATTTTGCGTTATCAAATACCAACCAATTACTTCGGAACAAAAATGGAACTAATGACCATTAGCAATATTTCCTATTCACAGTTTATGGTGTGACATTAGAAAAACCTATCTATGGATCTGAAAACCCTTGTTAGTTGGTAGAAAGGCGACGGAGTAAGGTCGGCTCGATTCACAGTGATTCCTGGCCAATCACCGTTAGCTGAATGTCACTGCTACCGTTCCCAACCTTCGGGCTCTTCTTCCTACAAGGAATCGATCGGAAACTTAACGGTGACTCGGCCCTCAGATGGTGACTGTGAGAAATCGCAGCTCCTAATGTCACAGTTACACCGAATGGCCAATTCTGTCCCTGCTTAGCCTCGCCGAGGTCTTTCCTTGTCATTGGCTTGAGGCAAATGACATTATTCACTTGGCTAATGTCTTAATATGAGTCCCTTTCATTTGGTAGCAATGACTTGGAGTTGCCAAGGATACTTGCTACACATAACATGACTGGCCCGAACCAGGGGATTATAAAGATCGAGAAATTATTGGGTCACCTCATTGTGGTATTAGTTCACTTTGGCCAGGCACAGAATCACTTCCTATGTAATTTAAAATATCTCTTTTCTTCTAAAAAATAAAACTATCTCTTAGAATTTATTTTATATATAATTGCATTTTTCTAAATTTCATCCCTAGAGAGAGTCCTACCAAATCCAATTCATAAATTCATGATACTGTCTAGCCTTTCGTAGAATTCCTAAAATTTCCATAGAATATGAAACTAAAGCACACAAGGCAGATGTTTGTAAAACACCCTTTTGATCGGAATCGGGGGGGATAAGGGTTTAGAGTAAAAAACTGGGAATCTATAGATGGTCACATTTGACGACCTATAAATTATGTTGTATGAAATATTAAATTAATTGATTATGGAAATGACCGCAGTATATTTGTAATGGAGTCTACATTGGTAGATATTTCTAAACACAGTCCAGCGATTTTAGTTAGTAGCAGATTTCCTTTAAGGGAAATCAGCTATTGATGTTGTAACTCATGACGTGATTTTCGAAACATTTAATAATGTTTTAAAACATATATTTGTACCGCTCTAGCAATCGTAATTGTGGTTTAATCGTTATCAAACTCGATATTTAATTGTTTTATTTAAAATGACAGATCAGGTCCGTTAATTGCTGAAATCGGAACATTGGGGGGGGGGGATTAGAGCGGAGGAGCTTCGATAATTCTTAGTATCTCCGTTATTATGCGTCGGATCAAAAATTGAGTAGAACTAATCTTATTAAAAATGTAATGTACTATAAATGTTGTTATGTATGTTTTTCATTATCTTCATTATTAACCTAAATATCTGTATTTTATATTGCTTTTAAGCCTTCATTAAACTCCCCACTACTCATGTGATATTAACAGCGTATCATTATGAAGCGTATCATTTTAAGCATAAATATACGTTGTTTTAAACTCCGTCGCTGGGAATCTATTTCATTTGTCTTATGCGGCATATCTCCAGCGGTGTCTATGTTGTGGTGGCCCACGATATTTCGCCGGTCACAAGCACACCCAAAACATGGCCACGAGAAGAAGCCGGTTGGAAGACCGGCGAAATAACGTGGGACACCACAATATAGACACCGCTGGAGATATGCCGCATAAGACAAATGAGCAAAAATATCAAATATTGTTTCATTGTGCTTTTACTTTTTGGCTCACGTGGGATATCTGCTTAGTTCACCTAACACTTGCGTGACGAAATGTTTACTTAATTCTCTAATATGAACAAAGTACATAAAATTTAAGCAGCATTTTTGGAAATTCCTTTCAAATAGCTGTGTTATTATTGTAACATTTGTCAATTTGTCCATAAGAAGGAAAGTCCCAAACTCCGTCCAGTCGTGACCAAAAGCTTCTACAGCGAGGCTGCAGAACACCATTTAGCACTGCGTGGGAATTGCTAGATGTGTGAGTACGTGCGCAGTTTGGCAATAGTCTTGATTCATTCCTAATTCAATATGGCTCGCTTCATATTCTGGGTCAGCGAGTCACGTCCGATGATTGATGTTGAACTCACTACAAAGCAACTCATTACTCTCAAAAGAATTTCTCCTCCGACGACAATTTGTTCAGTTTAAGTGAATATCATTTGACCTCGATATTTTTACCTTCACTCGAGTGAATTAGTCCTCCGGATCACGAAATGCGTGTCTTCAGAAGTCAATTTATAAACTGTCACTGTGGAGAAAAAATAAATAGCTTTGCAAACTTCAGCTTGTGGCGAAAGGTCAACATAAAAACTCCAAAATCGTATTACGGGTTTTATTGGTTCTGCATGTTTCACGTTATGGATCGTTTCTTCAAGTGCACAATTTACTCACAATCTCAAAAAAAGTAACAGTAGCAATACAAGAAACAAATAGGTTGTTTGTATGTGTATTGTTGTATAGGATGGAATCGTTCAATTATACATTATATGTATTATAATTTAAAAATTATATATGTCATTTTACATAGTATTTATTTATATATTTTATTTATTTATTATTGCTCATCAAAAAACAATGAATATAAACAAAATACAAAAATGAAAACAGTAACAAGAAAACATTAAGCAATACAATTAGAACAGAACAAACTAGGAACGCAAACAAATAACAAAACTCAACCAAATAATTAAAAATTATAAATATTAGTTTAATTATAAATATAATTAAAAAATACACTATGGCAATTAAAACGTATAAGATGAGCTTAAATTTGTCTAGACAGGAGGGGCTTGTTTAATTATAGGTGCACATATTAAATAGAAAAAAATATACTGCATACTTAATAAATGAGAGCCAAGCAACATTAAGAACACGTGCCAAACCAAACAAATTCTAAATGAAATTAGACAGGACAAATCCTAGAAAACACCCAACATTATAACATTTACCACAGCCATCATAAGTGACTAATAGATAGCGCTAATAACCTAGCAGTTGAATTCCTAACCCCAAAATTTGAATGTCTTGTACAGGGGCCAAGTCAAGACTAATAAAAATAATGAGAAGGCCGACACATCGTCAGCTGATTTACGTAGCTACGATTAGAAAGAATAATCGATACCGGAAGAAACATCCAATAAATAAATTCTAAGTATAAAATTACTAATTATTTGAGTTTTAAGTGTTATATCTTTCATTTTTATGGTAAACAATAAAGATCTTATTCAAGGGATTTCTATCTCTGTAGAGAAAATTTCAATTTTTTATTGTCTTATTTTGGCACCATTATCTATATTCATATATTTTTCTATGTTATATATTAATTATATATTTACATATGCATTATATTATATATATTAATCGAGATATTTGCATTTTGAGTGCAGTCTTCAGTAAACCCCCCTTCATACTCATGTCACATAAACAATAATCTGTTATAGCAAGAACTACTTTATTCGAAGCATACAAACCAAATATTGTTTTGACTGTGTCGAATACAAGCAAATAATGGTGTCTTGACGCTATCAATTACGAATTTCCGGTATTGACTCGAAAATATTTATTTCATGTATATATACCACACTCCATATATGAGTATAATCGGTTCATTCAACTCAAATACACATATTCGTTATTGGTTGAAATCGGACCAGGAATAAAGAGGGGAGGGGGTGTAAATAGTGATGCTCTACAATCGTTGATCTATACATTTAGTCAAATAATAAGCAAGTTAGCCGTATGTTCTTGATTTCAGCTTTCAGTTAAAGTCCCACTTCTTCTCATCGGATATTTACTTCATAATAGGAAATATATGTTGATATGAGATCATTAGTGTGCCATACCAGCAAATCTGCTGAGTTTAGTAGCAGCTCTACTTGACGTGCTTTTTTAAATGTGCATAAGGTTAGTTAGTGCATACGCATGGTGCACATGGAGACTTATCGTGAAAAAATAGAGGATATACAATCCCCTTGGTATCAATATTCATTATACGGTTTTTACCTTTCGATTTGCATCCTGCTTAGCATTCAACCTGAAAGGTTTCGAAGCATAACAATTAGAGACTAAATGGCGTGAAAAAAACCTTGGAATTAATAATTCGCAATCACCGACAGGGAGGAACAATACAGATGTGGGACAACAAAAGGGAGGAAGTACTTAGGTTTGAGCAAATCAGCTGTTCATTGTCTAGAGTTGGAGTATTCGGAACTGGCGGCCAAAGATGAAGGACGCCTTACAATGTCAAAGCAGAACTACCAATGTCACTTCTGACTGATCACTAGATGACGAAAATGTCACTTAGTAACCTACATTTTTAAAATCTTTTTGTTAATGAATAGCTTCAGCATTGACATTTGAAGGAGGTGCTGTACAAGGATGAGTCAGGAAATAAAAGAAACACACCCAGGTGCTGGTACAACTCACTTGTGATCTCATTCTCTATTTCTGGTTAAAAAAAAAATGTCCGTCATGCAGGGGCTGCGTAAATTAAGCAAATTTGCCTCGTGATGTTTAACAATAGATAAATCTGCATACTGGTAACACAATAGCCCCGTCAACATCAAGTGAATAAATACAAACGATAATAAGAAATCTCCAGACGGGAAGCACCTGAGACTTAATCAGATCTGCCAGCTTCACACCGGAAAGAAAAACAATTACTGAAATATATCAGAATATAACATATTAATTTTATTGATAACTATTTACTATATCTTGTACGGTAATTAATAATGAGTCAGAATATTTGTTATCTCAATCAATCAAATATTAGTAGTCGAAGACCTTAAGACGTGGGAAGGGGGGTCTCTAGGACATATTTGAATGTACCTCGTATTAAAAAGGTCTCTTGAATAAAATATTTGGTATTTAAGCTTCGAATAATGTGGTTTATTATATAATTGAGAATTGTTTATGTAACATGAGAAGAAGTGAGGGTTTGCTGAAGGCTGAAAACTGAAAAATGCAATTATCTCGGTTAATATTCAAGATAGAGAATAAATATAATAATAAGTATATAAAAATAATTATAGTACATTTGCAATAAGATTGGTTCTATAAAATTTTCCGATCAAACGTATAGTAACGGAGATATTTCGAATTTTCGAAAATCCTCTCCTCTAAACCACCCAACACCCTTGTCCATTTCAGCTCTTAAAGAACTTGATCTTTCTCTTTACATAAAACGACTAAGTATGAAGTTTGGTAACGATTAAATAATCATTTATATATATATATATACAGTTTATGAACGGCCCTCATTTTCGTCATCTCCTAGGTACATGGACATTTGAAGAAAAATTTCGAAAATCACTCAGGTGCTGCTATAACACACCTGTGTTCTCATTCTCTATTTCTTTGTAAAAAGAACTGATCAGTAAAAGGGTTGTATGTGAGGGGGGAGGAGATTATTAAAGGCTGAAAACAAGAAAGCAGAAATAACTCGCTTATAATTTGAATTACGAAAAACATTATAGGGCAACAGTTGTAGAGCATCAATCGCTTAACAAGATTGGTTCTATAACATTTTGCAATACGACTGAACAGTTAAATATCGAGTATGGTTTATAACAAATATATATTTTTGATTCATGACCACATATTCCTGACTTATGACGTCCTCGCAATTCTTTTGTTCATCTATCTCTCACACAGTAAACATTCAATGGACAACACGATAATATTTTGTATTTAAACTTTAAATTATGTAGTTCATGATATAACAGCTTATGAATAATATGGCATAAATTAGCGGGGGGGGGGGTTACTAAAGAATGAAAACTAAAAAATGCAAATATCTTGCTTAATATTCAATTTAGAGAAAAATGTATATAAACTTTTTTTATAGAAAAGTGCAATTGCCATGATATTGGTTCTATATAATCTTTGGATAAGGCGTATAATAACAGACATATTTCGAGTTTTCGAAATTCCCCCCTCTAAATCCGTCAGTGGTTAGATTTCATTCATTTACGAACTTGATCTTTAGTTTTGCATAAAACGCTTATACATTGAGTGTGGTTACGATTAAACCAGAACTGCTACCGCTAGAGCGGGTAACAGACTAGTTTTTATATAATTTTGAATGGACCTCATTTTCTTCATCCACTAGATAGAATCGATGGACATTTGAAGAAATGTTTCAAAAATCTGGTCATGAGTATGGCCTCATTAGGAGATTTCCTTTTTCCGAAACTATTATAATATTCAATACAAATAAATACTGCATGCAACAAAATTTATATTTAGTGACGAAATTCATTAAATAAGATCCTAAAATCCCACCCTAGCTAGGAAAGGGTGGTAACCCGTAGATAACCCGTCCCAATTAGTCTGAGTTGCAAAAAGTAGACGTTAATAAATAATAATAATAATAACATTTATATCAAATTAAAATTGCAAGATGATTGGTACTACTTGATTTTTCGATACGGCTCATAATAACGGAGAAATTTTAAATTTTTAAAACTCCCCGTCTAATAGGTCTCCCCTATTGGACCGATTTCAGTCGTTAATGACCTTGAACTTAAACATTTAAAAATCGAGTTTAGCAAGGATAAAACAAAAATGGCGACCTCTAGAGTGTTTGGAACTCGTTTTCCTTTTGATCTCCTGGGTAGGATATTTGAAAAAAATTGTCGAAAATCCCGTCATGAGTACAACCTCAATAGTTGATTGGCCTTTAAAGAAAATCTGCTCAAAGTATTTTACGCAGCCCCTGCACGACTGACTTATCATTTCCTGTTTCAATTCTTCAAAGCTAATCAGTGGCATGTAGAGGGCGTAACTCTTCATTATGGTTACAGCATCGATAACGAATAGATTGTTGGCAAATACCTTCCTGGTGACTGACGGGGATGAGCCGATCTCCGGGCAATTGATTACTCCAGCCTTCAATGGGAGGTATGGCACCCGGTCTGATTGAATGCGGCCTCTGATTGAAAGCATCAATCCACCGTATTGACCAACTGCCTACAATACACTCCGAGAAATGGATCGGTTCGGTCTATTTCGAAACAGCTGTCTAGGCGTCAAAGCTTCCTTTTGAGCCTTTCGTTTCCTTTGTAGCCGATCTCGGAAACCCTGACAAAAAGAAAACAATTTTTGTCCGTATTCTTCGTCAAGGTCTGATATTTCCTCGCCATAGCCGCACCTCTCTGGAACGAGGCACTTTTTCTGTTCGTTATACTCTCAGAGCATTAATGGCTACTAATGTTGCTATAGGCCATTCCTATGTCCTTTGATTAAGATTGTGATGGGCTACTTTTAGTCACTAATTCTTTCATTATTAGCAGAATCCCCTAAATCGAAACCAGCTTTTGTGTTTGCAGTCATTACTAAATTGTGTAAATATGTTTTTACTTAATATTACAATCAAAGTCTTCGGATTCTGAAAGTGTTTCTATTTTTCTGACCAACGTTTCGCTAGACATACTTCTAGCATCCTCAGGGATGTCCCTGAAACTGAAGAGTTCCTCTTCAGGTGTTTGCAATCCTTTCATCAGATGCCGGGGGTGGAGCTTCCCCTTCCAGCTACATTGGGGTACAGTCTCCCGATTCTGGTTCCTTTGCGATTGTACCTCCTGTGTATGTTTCATTCTAAGTGGAATAAATGGGCTTCCAAGGTTTACTTAATCTATAGCCGTCTTCTCTGTTCAAGTTTTGAGGACATTTTACTATCTCGATAGCCTCTTGTACAATTATTACCTGGTAGCGATCAACTTCTGCCAGAACCTTGACTTCTTCAAATATGTTGTGATTCTCAGTTTGTCAAACATTTTCTGCTTCATGAAGTCAAGGTACTGGCAAAAATTGATCCAAGAACGACATATGTCTTTACTTGTAAAGAATGTAACTCCCACATAGAAGGAAATGTTTTCAAATTGTTTTCATTCAACTTTTACTGTGCAAAGTACGTAAAATTATGGCATCAGCAATTATGATATTGCGTTATTGGCCCGAAAACGTTTAGTTGTTGTATACCATACTCAATGTAAACAGTGTCGATCAACAATTGTTGCATACACTTTGTTTGAAACACTAAGCGAGTTATTCATACTTTCTTGTAGCTTTAAGTAAAGCCCAACTTCATCAGATTTATATTTATGGTAACAGAGAATACATTATGAGAGGAGATCACTAGTGAATAATCCAACACATGGGATGAAGGATTTTATTTCTCTAAACAGGTGTAACCTCCTTCGTAATACTGCTAACACCCACCATCTGATTAGAACAGAAATAAATCCACCATCTTGCCCTCCATTAAAAAAACATTTATTGAAATTATTCTTGTTAACATTTATTAGCTTGTTCATGATTTTATCTAGCTTTTAATATTGTAAATTCCAATTTTTATGAGAGATTATCACTATATATAAGCTAGTTCTAAATTACATAATAACTTATAATTTAATGGCAACCTTAGTATAGATTTTTACGAGCAGAAATAAATCGAAACTCTTAACTCGTAATAAATAAATAATATTTCTCAAGTTTTGATTTTATCGTGCGTTGACATTGTATCAAATCTATAAACATAAATAAAACTGGTTGTTAATGCAAAATAATGGTCTAACAGGCTTCTGGGCAGTTTTTATGTGGGAGTGACATTCTCAACACGTTAAAACATATTTACGCAATTAAGTCTGCTTTTAGAAATGGAGAATATATGTTGGGATGATGAGGTCAGTAGTGTGTCACACCAGAGCGTGTGAAATCTGCTTAGTTTACGCAGCCCCTGCGTACTGCCTGTTTAGCTGTGCAACCACACCTGCTAATGTGATTTTCAGTTGTTCAGCCTGTGCAGTACATTACATTTCCATTTTGAATTTGAATACATAGCTTCTTGTTGAACGTAAAATGGTGTGTCCAGCAAGCGGAAAATATCTAGCATTAAATGTGGCTGTAATGATAGCAAAATTATTTGTGCATGAAGCAACCAGACTGTTGTCAAAACTAGGTTAAAATGCTGCTCAGAAATAAGTTGAAATAGTGAGTCAGTTATTTAAATACCAGATTTGTAAACAGTGAGTGAGGGATTTATTGTCAGCGTTTTTTGCCACAATTTCATAATCGACCATTCCATGAACTTGTTGATCTCATCTAATATTTTATTAATAGCAAAAAATAATGATGATGATTCAACACTTCTACAATTGTCATCCGATATTACCATCTGCCTCGTTGGCCATTAATGGCGATTAGGAAATGTTTTTAACATAAGCAAGTATAATTACAACAAAATTTTATATGAATAATGAATAAGGTAGAGGAAGTAGTAAATTTTTTGTTTATTAATTCATTAGACAATAACTACGCAACATTTGCAAATATTTGCATAAATGATATTTATTAAAGTCCACTTTGTACTAACACTAGTTAGGACGTGTTATCTACAGGCTACTAAACGTTCATAGCCAGGGTGGGACTAAAGATTTCACTAGAGGAATTCCTTTCATAGGTGAGAATCGAACAACTCTTGGTTTACCATGTGATGTTAAGAGTAACGTCTTAACTCAACGTGGCCAACCTAAGCCCCTTATTCACTTTAATGAATTTAAATACGGAAATTCGGACATATCACATAAATATTTGAAATCATGACACATAAATCATTAAAGATAAATATGCCACATAAGTATTTTACGGGTACATATGCCACTTAAGTGTGGGTGCAACTGCTGGCATCCCACCATAGATGTTAAGCTTAAAGACTTGGTGTATTTCAAATAGATATACTCATTCTAAACTACTGGTACGATACATAAGTGTTTCATGGAAAACTAAAGGTCGAGTTCTTTAATTTCTGAAATTGAACCAGTGGGGGGTTTAGAGGGAGGGGAATTTGGAACATTCGAAATATCTCTGTTAGAATAAATTTTATAGGAATTAAAGTTTGCTATAAAACTATCTTTAAAATTAACAGAGATGTTTGCATTTTTTTTTAGATTTCAGCCTTCTTTGAACTACTTTATTCCAGGTTAAAATACCAAATATTGTTTTCAGTGAACGTTTACAGTGATGACCCCATCAATTTGTGGTCGTGAATCGAAAATATTTAGTTCTTCTATACCATACTCGATATTTAAATGGTTCATTTAATAGCAATGTTCATATTAGTTAATGGGTGAAATCGAGAGTAGAAAATGGATGGTGGTTCATAGGTGGGGCAATTTTGAAAATCATATCCTTTGTTATGAGTAGCATCGAAAAATGATATAGAGCCAATCTTATTAAGCTATTCTATAAGCTAGTCTATTATTGTTATAAGCATTTCTTCGTAATTCATGTATAAAGCGAATTATTTGTAATTCGTGTAATTAGCCTTCAGTAACTCCCCGCCCGCCTTCTACTCACTCATCTGGTTTTTACGTAGAAATAGAAAATCGGTGGTTAGATGAGATCACACGTGTGTTGTTATACCAGCAAGTGGAAAATCTGCATAATTATGTAGCCTCTGCAAGACGCACTTTTGTCTCTGTAGCGAACATGAACCAAAATATTTGCATTTTTTCGAGTCTTCAGAAAACCCCACTCCTACTCTTGTCATATTAACAATTAATTATCATGAACAGCTCTATTTGAAGCTTGAATACCAAATATGATTTTCATGGAACTTTCACTGTGTGAGATACATACAGATTTGTTGTGTGGTGACGATATCATTTAAGATTTTACATTTTTAATTCAAAAATATTTATTTGAAGCGAGTAATTCATACATTTTTGTTTTCAGCATTCAATAAACTCCCGCTTGTACGTATCGGAGTTTTACTTAGAAATATGGGTTGAAATCAATAGACATCGATAGTGTGTCATAGCTTCACGTAGGAAATATGATTAGTTTACGCAACCCCTGTTACTCCGTATAACTAGAGTTAGTATTCAGGCATCCTTGGGATATAAGAGTTTGTTGCGATGTTGATGGAGTACAGTACCCCGCGGTTCATTACTGATCTAGGCCTATCTCTATCAAACAGACATGGTTGGACTCCATATGATTGGAATTCCTTTCCCATTCTTGACGAAGGCCGGAGGGTCAAGGGTGAAAGGAAAGCCTATCAGGAGTACTGGAATTACAAACAAGGCCCAGCAAATAAGCCGCAAACCGCCATTAGCCGGCTGATGAGGGCGAGCTAGCGGATAAATCACATCGTCCTTCTACCGTACAGACCGCTGCAAGTACTGGAATCCGAAAGCAGGCAGACAATTAGCTCAAATCGATCTGCGGGTTGCTCCTGATATTTGCGTTGCTTTCTCCCCGCAAAGTCCTTGGGGAATGTAATGTCGGAGAACTAGGAAGGTCCTGGTGCCCGCCTCCACATCGGGCAGGAGTCGCACGTTGCTACTCCACGTGGATTAGCTCGTGTTCAGCCGGCTGAGCAGTTACTGCCGTCTGTTCATCACACGTGCGCCGCACCTTCAACAACTTTCTAAAACGATGTCTATATATCTCTTTAGCAAAATTCCAACTGAACTAAAAGCATCGAAGTACTCAAGAAAACCATTTACTTCGATGATGTTATCATATTACGTGAAAAATAAATTTGCTACGTAAAATCAGCATACTTCCCACGTTTTGGTATGACACAATAGTAATACCATCTGACCATAGATTTTCTTATTCTTACTCTAGTAGTGGGGGTTTACTGATGCCCGAAAACAAGAAAGTACGAATAACTCGCTTAATATTTGATTTAAGAGAAAATGTAAAGGACGACAATTGTAAAGCATTGATAGTTAAACAAGATTGTAATCTGTCAGTCGTTGGTTAGCCGTCGGGTATTGAGTGATAGTAGAGGATGATTGAATATTGGCCGTAAATTCTCAATTCTTCAAATAGAGGAGTTTATTTATTTATGCTGACAGTTATTGGTACCATGGGTTCCCTTCTTCAGAGCTAAAAATGAACCAAAACCAACAAGTGTAAGAAATTTGTGAAAAATAGTGGAAAAGAATATTTTAATAATGGTCATCAATTTAAAAAAAAAAAAAAAAAAATGAGAATTTATAGCCGATACACAACCATTTCCGGCGGATTTCCAAATATTTTACTCCTTTTCAAAAAATAAGCAAAAAAATTAAATTATTTATTAACATCCACTTTTTGCAACTAAAGCTAATTGAGGAGGGTTATCTGAAGATTACCACCCTTTTCTAGCCAGGGTGGGACTAAGACTTTTATTTAATGAATTCCGTCACTAAATAAATTTCTCTGCCCTAGGCGGGAATCGAACTCACCACTCTAAGTTTACCATGTGAGATTAAGGTTAATTCTTTAAATCACATGGTTAACCTGAGCCCCCCCCAAAAAAAAACAATAAAAAAAATAAGCAAAAGTGTGAATACGAAATATTGCGGTACACCTAAAATGATGAGTTTTACACATGTTTACATAGTGAAATGAACTATTTGAACGCTGATTGGAAGGAAATTGTTAAAGAACAAGTATGAATTAAAAACATTAACATATCATAATAAATTAATAATTTTCTTCATGGAATTCTGAATTATAGAAAACCTCTAAACTAGGTTTAATTAGGCAAAATTAAGGTGCACGTTTACATAATGTAATCACTCTAAAAACTGATTAAAAGGAAAGGATAAACAACTCGTGTGAATTAAAAACATTAATATATCTTAATAAATTATGAACATTATATCAAACAAATAAATAAATTATTTAGTTTGCTTCTCCAGTGGTTCGTTCGATTTTGTTGAGAGGAGGGATTTTTCAAAGTGTACAGTGTATCTGTATTGAACTTCATTATTATATATGTGATAATGTCAAATCGGAATGACTCATATATCGAGATACGTCATTATGCATGGAATGCGACCTTTAGTATTAAGATGAGTGCAATAACTGAGAAACCAATCAATGTATTTCATCGAACATATCCAGATTGACATTAACACACAATGCAAGCTGTAGGAAGATACCTCGGGGGCGTTCCTCTCCCAAGGCCGTGCCGACCAATTGCCAAAGAAGAGGACTCACTCACTCGGCCCGAAACGTTGCCACATCCCCACGTCTTGCCGACCTCAACCTTTTGTTGTCTTCGCTCGTGTATTCTGTCCTTTTATGGTTTCCAGCTCACTTTTGGCTAATGTATTCGCTAAAGCTGTGTTTTGAATAAAATGTAGGTTAATAGATTTCACCTAGCTAGTTCTTAATTAGATGGTGTCCATTGAAGATATTTTATTCCGACCTCACTGATTAAAATCTTAAGGTCTACCGCTAAGTTAAAAGAACCACTTTTAGAATTAACTTCCCCTCTATCACTACGGGTTTCTGTCAGAGAAATGTTTTTCTCACAGGGAATCTGCTTCTGGGAAAAAAATGTTATTTAATGTTTTTCAAATCACTTTAATCTCCAGGAAGAGAACAAACTGTCTACCCGCATAACACAACTTTATGCTTCCGGTTGTACATTAGGCAGACATAACTGTCCTCATCAGATTTTGGCTTGGAGGCCTGAGCTTTTCATATCATACAATGTATGCCTCATGTTGAACTAGTGCTATGGTCTCTATGTGGCGCTTTTTCAAATTCACAAAACCACTTGTATATTTAAAAACCCCAGAATAGGCGATCTACAATTTACCACTCTTCTCTAGCCAGACTGGAACTAAGGATTTTACTTAATGAGTTCGTCGCTGCATAAATTCCTACAGCCTAGGTCGGAATCAAGGACGCTAACGCAGTAACTCAGTTGGCTGAGCAGAGCCCCAAACAAAATTACAATATTTTTAGGACACTAAATTTAAAATTAGATTGGTTCAATGCAATTTTCTATCCCTCACATGATATGAGAAATATTTTGAACCCCCCCCCCCCCGATTTCAGGTGCTAAAGATCTTCTTCTTTAATGTTAAAGAACTTCTTTAGTTTTATATGAAACGCTTATATATCGAGTTTGGTAACGATAAAAGAAAAATTGCTGCGCTAGTGCTGTAACAGACATATATACGGATATGATGGATAAACATTTGAAGACATTTTTCGAAAATCTCTTTGTACAACCTCAATAGGTGATCTCCCTTTGGGGAAATTCGTTCATAAATATTTTATCCTACTCAAAGAAACTCTTATTGCAAAAAATTCGGAAATACCTATTTCCTTAAAGAAGAGAAATGGAGTTTTCCAAGGTGGTGTGTAAAGCTCATTCTTTTTTCTATTAGCAAGAAATATTTTTTTTTTTGGTATTTCGTAACTAAGAGCAGGAATCACTTTATGCGTAACCACTGATTTTGCAACTGCAAAAAAAAAAAAAAATGAGAAACGCTTTAACAAATTAAATGTATGATTATTCGCCAGGATTAAAGGCTCATAAACAGAAAATCACAGGAAATGACGTTTCTAATCTCTTACTAGGCTCTTTAAATACCCAGATGTAAGCATTAATTGGCGTAAATTCATTATTAATATTGAAATGAAGACATAAAATTATACTGTCCAGTAATTATTGGTGCATCATTATAAAGTTTTGCCATGCGACTATTACACGCATATTCAATGATTACTAAATCCAATCTCTGCTTCTATTGACAATTTGTTACATGTCTAATGAAACCAAAGCTGCGATATTCATAGTGGTGTTTCCTGCACTAGTTTCCTCAATTAAATAATTATAACTGAAATTATTATTCATTGCAATGGTTATTTTCCCAAATAACTACACTTGGCCTACAAGTAGTCATTTATCAGTGTCTTAAAAGAAATATAATGTCTTCTAGTACAGAGTATGTTATCTACAGCATTTTTATCATCTCTTCCCTGGTCATGTTCCTAGCTTGTTCAAGGTATTTCAACTGAGAATGAGTGTCTGCAATTCTATCCAATGTATTTATACATGACTAGTCTTGTTCCGGGGAATTGCTCTTCCATGATTCCAGCTAGCATCCATCTTTCAGATCTGTATTTATTAGTTTTCCGTCTGCTGCCCAATATTAATTACCAATGTTGTTTGGATAATGTTTGTCCACAGTTTCGTGAGTAAACGGTCATCTTCTTTCATTAAAATTAATCGGATGACATACAATTCCCACGGCTTCTCTGATTATCCAATTGTTAATAGTTCGTAACACGGGTTAAAACCTAGACTAAGCTAAATCTTACCTGGTGATTTTTTTTTTCGGAAATGTTCTGCCTCTGAGTTAATTTTAACTTGACGGTGTTGAGGTGTTCAAAAAACTTAGTCTTCCCGAGAATTCAGATATTCAAGTAATATTAATCTTTTGGTTTGTCTGATGTATTTTTTTCTACAAGCACATAGGATGCTGCTGAACTATACTCCTGTAGTACCTAGTTTTAGATTATATTTTATACTCGGTAACAGCTGGCTTATTTTACTGACAGTAGTAGTTAATGAGATCATTTATACTTGTTACTTGATGGATTCTATTACTACCAATTTTAGTTAATGAGATATTTTATTACATTTTATGCTTGGTATAAAATAGCTTATTGTACTCTCAGCAGTAGTTAATGAGATTTATTGCTGTCCTTTATACTTGGTACTTGATGGCTTATATTACTCCCACTTTTAGTTAATGAGATATTTTATTACATTTTATGCTTGGTATAAAATAGCTTATTGTACTCTCAGCAGTAGTTAATGAGATTTATTGCTGTCCTTTATACTTGGTACTTGATGGCTTATATTACTCCCACTTTTAGTTAATGAGATATTTTATTACATTTTATGCTTGGTATAAAATAGCTTATTGTACTCTCAGCAGTAGTTAATGAGATTTATTGCTGTCCTTTATACTTGGTACTTGATGGCTTATATTACTCCCACTTTTAGTTAATGAGATATTTTATTACATTTTATGCTTGGTATAAAATAGCTTATTGTACTCTCAGCAGTAGTTAATGAGATTTATTGCTGTCCTTTATACTTGGTACTTGATGGCTTATATTACTCCCACTTTTAGTTAATGAGATATTTTATTACATTTTATGCTTGGTATAAAATAGCTTATTGTACTCTCAGCAGTAGTTAATGAGATTTATTGCTGTCCTTTATACTTGGTACTTGATGGCTTATATTACTCCCACTTTTAGTTAATGAGATATTTTATTACATTTTATGCTTGGTATAAAATAGCTTATTGTACTCTCAGCAGTAGTTAATGAGATTTATTGCTGTCCTTTATACTTGGTACTTGATGGCTTATATTACTCCCACTTTTAGTTAATGAGATATTTTATTACATTTTATGCTTGGTATAAAATAGCTTATTGTACTCTCAGCAGTAGTTAATGAGATTTAATGCTGTCCTTTATACTTGGCACTTGATGGCTTATATTACTCCCACTTTTAGTTAATGAGATATTTTATTACATTTTATGCTTGGTATAAAATAGCTTATTGTACTCTCAGCAGTAGTTAATGAGATTTATTGCTGTCCTTTATACTTGGTACTTGATGGCTTATATTACTCCCACTTTTAGTTAATGAGATATTTTATTACATTTTATGCTTGGTATAAAATAGCTTATTGTACTCTCAGCAGTAGTTAATGAGATTTATTGCTGTCCTTTATACTTGGTACTTGATGGCTTATATTACTCCCACTTTTAGTTAATGAGATATTTTATTACATTTTATGCTTGGTATAAAATAGCTTATTGTACTCTCAGCAGTAGTTAATGAGATCTATTGCTGTCCTTTATACTTGGCACTTGATGGCTTATATTACTCCCACTTTTAGTTAATGAGATATTTTATTACATTTTATGCTTGGTTCAAAATAGCTTATTGTACTCTCAGCAGTAGTTAATGAGATCTATTGCTGTCCTTTATACTTGGTACTTGATGGCTCATATTACTCCCACTTTTAGTTAATGAGATATTTTATTACATTTTATGCTTGGTTCAAAATAGCTTTTTTTTACTCTCAGCAGTAGTTAATGAGATCTTTTGCTGTCCTTTATACTTGGTACTTGATGGCTTATTTTACCCCCAGTTTTAGTTAATGAGACATTTCATTACATTTTATGCTTGGTATAGAATAGCTTATTGCACTGTTAGTAGTAGGATAAGATCTTTTGCTATACTTTATACTTGGTACTTGATGGCTTATATTACCCTCAGTTTTAGTTAATGAGATATTTTATTACATTTTATGCTTGGTTCAAAATAGCTTTCTTTTTACTCTAAGTTGTAGTTAATGAGATCTTATTCTATACTTTATACTTGGTACTTGATGGCTTATTTTGGCGGACAGCAGTAGTTAATGAGATCTTTCGTTACATTTTATGCTTGGTTCAAAATAGCGTAATATTTAATGAGAATTTTTGCTATACTTTATACTTGGTGCAAAATAGCTTATTTTATTGTCAGAAGTAGTTAATGAGATTTTTTACTATCATTTATACTTGGTACAATATAGACCATTTCACCCTCATTCCTGTCAGCGTTAGTTAATGAGATATTTTTCTATCTCTTCCGTCGTTCCTTTCAAATAAGTTCTAGTGGCAAGATTTTAATTTCTTCTGACGTTTCTTAAACAATTTCCCCTTGGTTAATGACAGTCTACTTAAGTTAGTTTATTAACCACTGGACACTGTTTTTTATTGACTCAATTAAAGAAAGTTGGCCTGTCTACACAGGAAATGAAAAATCATCTGCAATTGGTCAGTTTGAGGAATCTCCAATCGAGTTATGGTGACATTATTGACATTAAATCACCACTTCGACCAGAAACATTTAAAACATACATTCATTGCATAGGCTTGTTAACTCAAGACTTACTGGCATAACCTCTGTTTAATGCAAAAACATTTTCTGAAAGATATAAACCAGATAAAGAGCTGTCTCGTAGCAAGGGGAACAGGGAGAAAAATATAAGGGTATATCGCTGCTTTATGACCCAAAAAGGAACCTGAGCTCGCATTAGCTCATTACTAGTCTGAGATAATGTTTATAATTTTCTGAAAATAATACAAATCAGCTGATTTAAATTCAGCCGGTGCCCCTGAGCTGAAGGCAGTGAGGTCGGTGGGTCAAAGGCAAACACTCTGGGAATAGTGTAATTCTGTCGGCTTTATAGCTCTGCCGACCCTGCGATATTACATCTATCTTGTTCCTTTCTTTATCTTCATTTGCATTTCCATATTACAGCTGATATCGCATTGGTTACCATTAATGATTGATTGTGGATTTTAAGAGCAGATTTGATGAAATATTACATCACAAAATAAATTTATAATCAAAGGCTTTTTGAGCGTTTACTTATGCCATTTTAAATGTAGAAGTATAGTTGGCAATATAGGAATATCAGCTTAAATATTAACACTAAAGAGCAGGTTTCCCAAGTACTGAAATATGACACGCTGAAGATCTCATTCCCACGTATTTCATATGTCTGTCGCAGGAAGAAGCCTATGTAAGACAGTAGTGTTAGTTGGACTTCGGAGATCAAGTTGGATATCGGGTGAGTACGAGTGGAGGTTTGCAAAACTCTGGAATCAATATAATAATTCATTAATATTTAAGTAAAAGAATACACGTATATAACAATAGTTGTAGAATATAATATTTTAGACCAAGCTCGAAACCATGATATTTCGAATCCCCAAGCCCTTCTAAACCATTAACCGCCTAGGTCGATTTCAGCCATTATCTAATCTTTAGTGTTCAATGAAACAGTTAAATATCGAGTGTGTTGTTGATTAAATAAGACTCTTGTAGTTTAGAACGCGAAATCAAGAAAAGTTGAAAAGTTGTCGTCCCCTCTACAGCTTCCGGTGATAAGGGGTTTCATTCGGGAACTTTAGACGAAGCCAGCTCTTAACAGCTAAAATTAATGTGTGTTTTATCTGTCACTCTCACCATAAATAATCCGTCATACAGGAACTGCGTAAACTAATTGACCTTTAAGTTTATTTGAAACGCTAGAGCGGTAATATACAAATATATATATATATATATATATATATATATATATATATATATATATATCACTTCAAGCCACATTTTCGTCATCCCCTTGGTAGGATCAATGGACATTTGAAGAAAATGTTCGAAAATCGCATTATGGGTTCAGCCTGAATAGCTGCTTCCCCTTAACGAGAGTCTGCTAAAAGTTTGAAGAATGCAATTTTAGTTATAGCAATAGTCGTGTAATCATTTCGGCATAAAAATATTCAGGGGATTAAATACTAAAAGTTCAAAAAAAAAAAAAGGGTAATTTTGACCCTTACAATATATATATATATATATATATATATATATATATATATATATATATATATAATTCTATTTTTGAGGCTGCATCGCTGGGAGTATTATCATTGTGAGTACCTCGGCTGTCTGCTCCAGCGGTTGGAATTTTCGTTGTTCTGCAAATTTTCAATGGAAATGTGTCCATCTAGTAAGTAAGTAAGTAAAAGTAAATTTAGATCTCTACACCTTATGCTGTCTATATTTTAAAGAAAAATACATTATAGAAAATTGGATAGTTGAAGGCTTTTTGTTTGGTTCGAGAGGAGTTATACCCAAGTCGACTGCACAATACCTTCAAGATCTGAATATAAAGATGGCAGAAATACGGAAAATGTCAACCAATATTCTAAAAGCGTCCATAAGAATAATGAATTTCCATTTGTATTTTAATAAAGTTTAACTTAAGCTGCTCCCTTAGTAACATCCCCAACAGAAAAAAATAAATTACCTTAAATAAGGCAGATAAGGAGGCTGACCTTGATAGGTACCCCCAAAAATGGGGAGGCCTAAATTGCTTGTTTGTTTGTATATATAAAAAACATTAACTAATAATATAAGTAACAAATATCATTTTAATTCCACTTATTTTAATAAACCATAATTTTTAATATTAATTTACTGAATGATTGAGCAAATAAGCAAATATATTATGAATTCATCATTTCGTAAAATTGTGTGTTTTTTTGTTTTTGTTTTTAATTAAATGAATGTATATCTCTGGAAAAAAAAAGAATGTAGTTTACCTGTGTCAATGTAACATTAAAGGCGTTATCAAATCTGTGGGCGGACGATGCATAATTAAAATACTAATTATATGCTTGCTTTATGTTCTGTCCTTATCGTGAATAAAATAAGGAGAAATATGTAATTATTTCGTCATTCATTCTTCCAATTAATTTCTCAATTGCCAGTCAGTGAGTTAAATATAAGTATTGAATGACCAAGAAACAACAATGCCATTATTAATATGTAGGCCATTGAAACACGGCTAATCAAGAAACGGGGGAATTAAACCAACTAATGAGTTGAGATTTCTAGTTTTTATATCTCTTTGTCTTTATTAAGAAATCTATCGATCCCTAATGAGCCAATCAGATCTGAATTAGTAATCTAAAACTGTTTACCTGGGGAGCCTTGATGAATTCTTAATTGTGAGTCTACGCTGTGAGCCTTTTGTCATATTTTCTTCTTCTCGTTTAGTAATAGTTGTTTCAGAAGCAAACGTCAGAAGGAAACGGCGGGGGATTGCGAAGGAAGCTTTTCAAAGGAATTTAAAACATTCAATAGTTGGACTTGAGTCGGAGATGGTCATTCAAAAGTGTTTTCTTGTCCCAAAATAGGTTGCTTTGGGAGGGCACAAGATTCTTTTACAATTACTTGGTAATCGTGGCGTAAATTAAGCAAATTTCTCACGTGCTGGTATAGCTGACTTGCGATCTCATATCACCACATATTCTCTATTTATATCCAAAAAAAGTATGAGTCGAAAGGGGGGGGGTACTCTCGGCACAAAACAATAAAGTAGGAATAACTCGCACAATACTTGAGTTTCCATAGCCTTGCAAAATCCCGATATCAGAAATTCCACTCTCTTCTTCCCGCACATCCTAATCCTTTAGTCGAATCAATCTCATCTTCCAGAAACCCCAAGATCATGCCATATCCCAGAAACCCCAAGATCATGCCATATCCCAGAAACCCCAAGATCATGCCATATCCCAGAAACCCCAAGATCATGCCATATCCCAGTAACCCCAAGATCATGCCATATCCCAGAAACCCCAAGATCATGCCATATCCCAGAAACCCCAAGACCATGCCATATCCCAGATCATGATATAGTAACCCCAAGATCATGCCATATCCCAGAAACCCCAAGACCAAGATCATGCCATATCCCAGAAACCCCAAGATTATGCCATATCCCAGAAACCCCAAGATCATCCCATATCCCAGAAACCCCAAGATTATGCCATATCCCAGAAAACCCAATCTCATCCCATATTCCAGAAATCCCAAGATTATGCCATATCCCAGAAAACCCAATCTCATCCCATATTCCAGAAAACCCAAGACGACGGCTGAAGCGTAAGTGGCCCAGAGATCTTCTTGTGCAGTGCACAATATAAATTCAAATACTACAATCCAATGTTCCCTCCAATGTGAGTATTGTCAATGGACTACTTCCCACCTCAAGCCAATAATCAAGCCAATTGTTATTATCATTCATTTCATTTGCTTGTATATATTTAATATTGTTGCAAATAAACGAATAAATCATATTAAAAAAACGTCCGTCACGCAGGGGCTGCGTTAACAAAGCAGATTTCTCAAGTGCGCCATGTATTTGCATTTATCTCAAAACGTAAAAATTCAATTAAAACAATATTTGGTATTTAAGCAGCTTCAAATAAAGTGCTTCATAACATAATAGAATATTATTAATATGAGATGAGTAGGAGTGAGGGTTTGCTAATGACCGAAAACTAAAAAAAATGCTAATATCTTAGTTAATAAT
The DNA here is from genome assembly GCA_019009955.1 of Riptortus pedestris. NCBI lineage: Eukaryota > Metazoa > Arthropoda > Insecta > Hemiptera > Alydidae > Riptortus > Riptortus pedestris. The sequence continues at coordinate 15,638,646 of CM032230.1, read as the reverse complement.
AAAGATAGTGAAAAAAGTTCATCGCAACATTTATAGAACATTACATTTTCAATAAGATTGGTACTATACAATTTTTCGATCCGACGCATATTAACGGAGATATTAAGAATTTTAATAATTCTCCCCCTATAAACTCCCCCTTCCCCTGGTCCGATTTCAGCCGTTAACGAATTTGAGCTTTATTTTTACATAAAACGATTATATATCAAGTTTGGTAACGATAAGACAAAAATTGCGAATGCTATAGCGGAACCAGACAATATATATATATATATATATATATATATATATATATACAGCTTTAAATGGACCTCATTTTCGTCATCTCCTGGGTAGGATCGATGGACATTTGAAGAACAATTTCGAAAATCACGTCATGAGTACAACCTCAATAGATGATTTCCCTTGAGGGAAATCTGCTAAAACTGGTGAGGTGAAAGGGGGGGGGGAGGTACTGACGGCTCAAAACAATAAAGTATGAATAACTCACTTAATACTTGAGTTTCCATAGGCTAGCAAAATCCCGATATCAGAAATTCCACTCTCTCCTTCCCGCACATCCTAATCCTCTAGTCGAATCACTCTCACCTACCCATATTCCAGAAAACCCAAGACGACGTCCGAAGATGGCCCAGAGATCTCCTTGTGTAGTGCTCAGAATAACTCCACGTAGTACAATCCAATGTTCCCTCCAATGTGGGTATTGTCAATGGACAACTTCCCATCTCAAGCCAATAATCAGGCACATTGTTATTATCATTCATATCAATTGCTTCTAATATTTAATATTGTTGCAAATAAACGAATAAATATATTAAAAAAAATACTTGAGTTACGAAAAAACGCATAGAACAAAAATTGTGGAACATCAATATTTTAACAAGATTGGATTAACATGCTATGTTCATCCGGCATATATCAACAGGGCCGATATAAAATTATTAATACTAGAGGGAAGAGGTTAGCAATGAGAGCAAAGCATTGGTCTTAATTTCCTTGAAGCTAATTCTGCTAAAAAACTGAAGAAAAGACTAGTTGAATGAAAACTCAAGAAACTGTTATTATGCTGAAAAGAGAAAAAATATATTTTCTCGGATCGTTGAGAAAATAATTTTTTTTCCTTATACAAAAATAATTTATTTTAGTACTGGACTTGTCAAACAAACCCTGACACGGTTTGTAGAATCCGAAAATTGTTCAACTATTAGTATACAATAATAGATTCCAATAACCTTGATATATTTCTTTGTGAATTGGGATAAATGGTGGAGTCTGGAATGAAGAAATCCCGATAATAGGGAGAGGTGTCCCAGACATATTAGAAATTCTGAAGAATGAATGGTGTCATTCAGTCCTAATACGAACATCTATTGCTATGACATTCACTTCTTTAGGAGTCCTTTTCAAACTCTTACAATTTTCTCTAACAACATGGCCATCCTTTCAGAAGTGCTATTTTCTTTAGAATTTGCTAGTTCTTTTCAAATATTTCTTGGCCTTTAAAATATGGGTGTCGATATTTTTTTTTTGTGATTTCTTAGTTGTGCTACAAGTTTAAGAAATATATTCTCGACCAAGCATTACAGTAAAATAAGTCAAGACAGAAAATCTTTCTTGGGCGTTTGAAAATTCGGGTGGCTGGTGTCTCTTTCAGTTTTAACAAAGTGTGTCAAGCAGGGGCTGCTTAAACTAAGCAATAACCCAAATGGCACAATATTAATGTCATCTCACCATGTATTCTTTAAGTCAAAATTCGATAAGTAGTCGTAGGGGTTAATTGGAAGCTGAAAACAAGAAAGTACTAATAGCTCGTCTAATATTTGAGATACAATAAAATGAGGGGCCTCAGGTTAGCCATGCGAGTTAAAGCGTTGGCCTTTATCTCACATGGTAAACCTAGAGTGGCGAGTTCGATTCTTGCCGGGGCAGAGGAAATTATTTAGTGACGAAATTCATTAAATAACATCTCAAGTCCCACCCTGGCTAGAAGAGGGTGGTAACCTGTAGATAACCCGTCCCAATTAGCCTTAGTTGCAAAAAGTGGACGCTAATAAATAATAATAATAACAATAAAATGAACATAACAAGTGTAGTGTAACAATGGTTTAACAAAACTGGTTTTAATTTTTTGACCCGACTCACAACGTAGGTAGTTGGAAAAATAATTCAACTATTAAGGAACTTGATCTTTATTTTAACATGAAACGTTTAAATATTGAGTTTGGGACGAGAACAGACACACACACACACACACACACACACACACACACACACACATAAATGATTTTGAGTGGACGTCAGTTCCGTCATCTCCTAGGTAGGTCGATAGAAATTTGAAGACATTTCGAAAATCACATGAGTTCCTTAAGGGAAATCTAGTACTATGCCGTGTATTATCGTTATAATTTTATTATTCATTACGTTATTGTATCTTAGACACTTGTCGCCGACCTTGTAGCAACTGTGATTGATATTACTATCAATATATGGATTTAGAGTGATAAATTTGGATACTGATTAGTTACAAAAGTTATAGAAATGTAAAATATTAATATATTTTTGGTTACCATTTCAGGTTTTTGGATCCGATTATACCCTCCCTGAACGAAATTTGACATGATTGTAACTGAAAAACTACTAACCTTGGGATCTTGTAATTTCAAATTTAGGATTGTTGATCTGGTTGTACACCTCGCCTGCTGCCAAGTGGACTCTGTGGGAGGGGTTTAAGGGGAGGGAGCGGAAATAAAACAAATTGTATCTATTAGAGATGAAAAAAATGGCGTAGAACCATTTTCTTTATCAATATAAAGATCTTGGACATCTGGTGTATTAGAAATGAGACATTCTATATTACATTAAAATAACATTTTGCTCATTTAATTTAATAGGAAACAAGGAAGTGGCGTCGTGCCCACATCAGAATTTTAATCTAAGCCGCCTTGCTGTATTATCCAAAGGTAGAAGTAACTATTCACGAATGATCATTCACCCTGCAGAATGATTGGTCTAGATTGAAGGCTGCATCCAGCTCCTGTCCTTCATACCTCTTTACAAATTGCATCAAAATAACCGAGACTAAAATATGGAACTGTCCAAAGAGGCCTTGGAAATAAATAGCAAACCTTTCCAACTCCTATCGCTATTAAAATAGAAAAGCAAAAAAAAAAAAAAACTATTTAACTCCCTAAAAGCCACTACTACTAACACAGCTTTAAAATTGGTGCCATTATATATCTTATAATAAGTGAAAAATTGCTATAGAATTCTTACTAAACGGTTATAATTATATGAATTATGTTTTTAAAATCTGGGTTAGAGTGCCTCAAATTATGGTAGTTTGAGGTAACGTATTTCAGGAAATATACCAAGACTGTCCGCACATCCTGTTAGATTACTGAAATATTCCATTAGTTATGTCACTTGGATTGGACATGTGCCCTTAGATATTTCAAAACACAACTAATTATATTATGTTTTGTATAATTATTTTTTTAATTATAATACTTAGGCCCTTATTTTCACGCTTTGTGTTGACGTTACGAATATTACAAAAGTCCGTCACGCAGGGGCTGCGTAAACAAAAGCAGATTTCCCAAGGGAACACCCCAAGATCTTTCTTGTTTCATAAAACGACTAAATATCGAGTTTGGTAACGATTAACAATAATTGTGTCCACTAGAGAGGTAATGGACGTATATATATACACACAGTTTTGAACGGACCGTCATCCCTAGGTAGGATCGATGGACATTTGAAGAAAAATTTCGAAAATTGACGTGAGTGTCGAGAAATGGGTACGACCTCAATAGCTGATGTCCCTTAGGGGAAATATACTAAAAAAAGAGTCCCAAATCCCTTGTTTAACAACGTTTTTAGGTAGAAAACGTCGGTTTTTGGAGACATTTCGGCATTCATATCATGAGTACAGTTTCAATGGCTGCTTTCATTTAATAATACTATGCTAAAAAAGAAATGTAGCTGCTTAAAATAATGCACCAATAACCCAAAAATAAATTGTCAGAAATATCATATTGTCCCTATTTCTCCCTTTGTATGAACCATATGTAAACTTAAAAGTTCAAATTTAAGCTAATGATGCCGCAACACATGTAGTAACTATTTGAAAAACATAAGAGTAAGACTGGGGATTAATTCAAAGCTGAAAATTAAAAAATATAATTTACTCCGTTCATATAGAATTAAAAGATAGCATGAATAGAACAAAAATCGTAGGAGATTCGGTCCTCAACAAGATTATTATTATAAACCTTTCGATTTTAAGGTAATAAAATAAATGTTCAGTTTGATGGTAGAGCACTGGTAAACAAACATCGGGTCCGCTTTTTCGAACACGCTTTTGCTTACTTATTGTTTCAAAAAAACGTCGAACTTTACTCCCACATAAAATGAAATAAATTCAATAGTTTCTTTGAAAAACATTGAGAAATATAAACGTTATTTGTGAACCCTTTCTCAGGAAATGCTCGAAAGCGAATTTTTCCAGGAATACATTTTTCATATACTAACTTTCAGTACATGACCTTTGTGAGTCATTTTTTAATAGTTGTAAGAGTTCGTTATTACCAATTCAATTTATTAAAAATTGTTAGTTATAATTTGGATTGCGGATTATAATTACCTCATTTTTTTCCATTAGTAAATACAAATTTTCGTACCTGAAACATAGAAATAAATAAATTAGTAAGGTAATGTAAATTTAAAATACATATAATTCATGAAAGTATGACAATGAATGAGTTAAAAATATAAAATAGAAGCTTTGTAAGTCTTTTATTTATTTTAATTTTTAAAGTTTGACAGTATTGACTAATTTATATTTACGGGTTTTCATTGCATATGTTTTACAAGAAGCGTACTTTAATGCCCATTTCAGTATGCTTAAAAAAAACCTAATCAACTGAAATGGGCATTAATGTTTTTATAAGTTGAGTCAAAGAAATTATTGAATCAATCAAATCAAATCAGCAAATACTTATGAAAGAAAATGTAAGAAATAATAAAGAAACTTTTACTACATGAAAGATTCTTGTTATGAAATGCTTAAGAAATTATCCATACAGTATCAGGAATAATGCAATACATTAAATGGCGAAAGTTTCATATAGAATTCCAATTAATATTTTTATTGGGTTGCTCCACTTTCTTTTGCGTCATGATTTCTTCATGCTTGTTGATTCATTGTTTTGTATATTATTTGTAGTAATTTTCTTTAATTTTTATTTTATTTTTCAAAAATTATAAAATTTACCACTTGAAACAAAACGTGATTTACTTCTATTCCCAACGATTTAAAATAACCACTATTAAATCACTATATTGAAATGTACAACTGTGTTGTATTCCAAATGACTAGTTCAGAATTGGCCTAGAGCTTTTTGTCTTAGAAATAAAAAGGCAAGGCCGTCAAAATTGAATGTTTAAAAAAAGAAATCGTTACAAAGTAATTGAGGATATGTTTATGCTGTGTTGTATAATGTAAAAATAAAACAAGGAAAGAGCTGTGAGCAATTTGTTGTATAGGTTTCCCACGGTAGTTCATGATCGATCAGATTAGGCTGCAGGCTATTTGCATGCAAGGCTCACATGCACTATGCAATTTGTTTGCAGGGCTTGCACTTGACCTCAATAATTGTATGGTTTCATTAATCGTTGATGGTTTAAACACCATTGTATGGCCGTAGTAGATAAACGAGTCAAAATTCGTGTGAATGGGGAATGTTCCGGTTCTTAATAATCCAAATTTGTAAGGTACAAAAATTCATAAAAAAAAACATATTTAAAAATTTGGAAATAAACAGAAGGGATTAAATGTGTCAAAGGGGGTTGTCTATGAGTATCTTTTTCTGGATTCATCTTTATCTTAATATATTCTGGCTACACACACCTCTTCCTTGTACTCCTATCAAAATAAATTTAAGAAATATTAGCTTTCACTTCATTTCATATTATCTCTCACCTCCATGATATCGGATTGAAAAATGTGAAAGAATATAGTTTGTAGACATTGTGTAATTCCTCAACGTCCACTCTGTGCTACTAAGGCTACTTGGTATGGGTTATTTTCAGGTTACCACTTTTTCTTTCCAGGGTAGGATTTATGTGAGGTATTATTGACATTTTTTTTGATAACTGTTAAAGTTATATCGAATTGTTTTTTTACCTCTAATGCATAACTGAAAAATATATTTTTTTAAATTTAGCTGACTTCAGTACCTCACCCGCCCCTTTCTCGTTTTCAATCAAGAGAAGTGCACAACCATAGGTTACATCAACCCCAAATTTGCAATTTAAACATTCTAAGGCTAGCCTTTCTTGAGTTACTCGAGGTAAGTACAGACGTTAGACGAAATTAGTTAGTTCGTACAAGGAAGGAAAAATGATTTCTTTTTAACCTGGGGTATCCTGAAAGCTCTAGAATAAGGATGGAAGGAGACCAATCTTTGACAAAAATTAAAATTGTTGTTGTGTGTGGTGAATATATATATATATATATATATATATATATACACATATATGTGACATACAGCATACATGAGACCGTAAACCACCCTGCCCTAATGTTCATATCCAGGGCATTAATCATTTTATGCTCTCTACTGAGAGTTAGTTTTCTAACAGCTTTACCCTTCAGATCGGTGTGGAGTACTATTCTCTTGTACCTTTGATTATAGAGGCATACAGATGGCAAAGGGAACCCGTTGCACGTTCTACCGGCCCTTTTCCCTATCGCGTTTCTATTAATGTAGTGATCCCTTTTTTTGGCAAGGAAAGGTTTATTTGTACAAGACATTGTGTGAGGTTGCTTTGAATTTACTGAAGATTCCCCGAAATTTACATACAATGATCACATAATATGAAATCTTTTACTCCTCAACAATTTTCCTTGAGGACTATTTTGTTTTTTGGTTGGGAATCCACAGCAATAGTCTTCTCAGACTTTCTGTTCAGCGCGAGTCTTGAGAAATGTTCATCATCAAAGTTGTTTAGATGTGTTTTCTAGTTTGAATCTACAGCCTAAGCCTGGTAGGAATTCGTAGTGCAGTGGGACTGTTCAACAATAAAGGCATTAGAAAGACTGGAGGGAATTGCTGGAAATCCATCAATCCGAGCTTGCATACGGTAATATGCCTAATAGTAGGCATTAACCATTCTGAGTATGCAGAACACAATTCAAATGTAACTTCAATATTATCTCATCCATTGTATGTTGCCACTGGAAATTCGTACAAGAAAGAATATTGTAGATTATTATAAATAATTATAATAAATGCTAAATTGACTGGTATCTTGAAATTTGCGAGATATATTTTGACCTCTGATTACGTTATCATCACTCTTTCAGAACTGTGCTTCCCTTCCTAACACTGATACTCATGAGTCAGTTGTTCTATCTATCTGATAAAAGAACTAGTTTCGTATGAAGGAAAATATATTAAAACAAATACCATTTGTTCATAGGGCGAGCCAATCTGCATGACATTTTTATATTTTTGGTTAGCATAATAGACCTTAAAGGTCTTTAGCCGCTCTGAACTTGGCTTAAGGAATTCATGATCAGAGGTTTACATTGTGAGTCATCAACTCGACGTAAAGCCCCCGTTAACCAAGGAGAACCTGGAATGAGCTGTCTCCAGTAGGCTGTCAGGCCTCATTATAGCTGGGAAGTGGGCAGTTGTTATATTACTAACGGCCAATTTGATCAGAAAGTCAATGTCGCTCGTCAAATCTACTGGCTGTCATGCAGATTTACTCACTAGACTCCAAACATTCTACTACAGCTGCGACACCTTCGCTCTGGTAGCAAAAAGAGGTACTAACTCCGCAGTTTCCCATCAAGTATTGACCAAGTTCGTTGATGCTTGACTTCGGTGATCTAAAGTCCGACGCTCTACCATTGTGCGAATTATAACTCCCAAATAACCAACAAGAAGGACGTTCTATGCAAATGTTTATGACTCAGAGAAAATTTATTTAGTGGTCTCCGATATTTCAAAAGAACGTTTCGAGCATTTTGTATCCGTTTTAAGCGGCTATGTCGTCGGTATGGGAATCTATCAATGGGTTCACCAATTGATCATAGTTTGAAGAAACATTTAAAGGAATTCGGTGAGCTCCGGAAAGAAATGGCTAAACTCCAATACACAATATTGATATACATCATAAGTCCTGTAAAAGAGGGGACAATGAGATATAGAAAAAAATCAAAACCTTTTCAGAAATAATACAATTACATCATAACAAAATGGTCAAAATTATTGAATGGCGACAATTATTAAAAAAATCATTCTAATAAATAAAATTGATAGAGATAATCCCTCTGTTCAAATAAAATTCATGTAAGCAATCAATAGTGGAAGGTGGACAAAAAAACATCCAATGATTGTTAAAATCAATTTTATATCCTTACTTGTTTCGAGCCCAGATGGCACCTCATCAGGTGCAAATAGAGCACTAAGAGGTAACTACGACAACGATTTCGTCTTTATATGGGGGCCTTCAACTAGCTGTGTCAGTCAGAGAACGTCTTATAAAATATAGCGGCTCAAGTCAGCTGACTTGATCCGCCATAGTTTGTAATGAATGAATAACTCCTCAGCAAATCGATATTGTGAGGAGAGGAATTATTTAGATTATATATATATATATATATATATATATATATATATATATATATATATATATATATATATATATATATATATATATATATATATGCAAAATAGATACAATCGCACATCGAATATACATGCTGTATTCTGTGAAATTTTGACCGTTTTGATATGATATTAAGTTATTGTTTCTGATTTTATTTTCTGTTATATCTCTAGAACTGATGGCTCATGGAGGAGGCCAAAGTCGGTTATCCTAAGTATTTTATGTTGGAGTTTTGCCATTTCTTTCACCCTTGGAGTATAAATTCCACGAACACTGCATCCGCATGTCAAAATTATATAATGTATTATGCATTTATTGAGCTTTACGGATCTGTAGATTTAAAAAAAAATATACGCGAAATACATAAAACACACCTTAAATAGCCACGAATGGCCATTCGAGACAATAATTACCGTAGCGAGTTAATGGAATGGCCGAGGTATTTGGCTAATGAGCATTCCATTTCTAAATCAATTTTCCAGTTGAGCAAGAGAGGGCCAAAGTTCAGAAGAGGATCCTTCCCTTTCGCTGGAAACATGAGCGATTCCTTTGAAGATGTCTGCTGGCGTTAACTTATTTCGGGTAGAGCAAGATTGATGGAGCCATAAATCGGCTGTCTTGATCAGATCATCATTTGGGCAAGATAAGACCTCATTATTCCGAACTCATCGCTTCGAATGATGATTAAGATGTCGTATAAGGGAATGGGCAATATCTCTCCAGGTTTTCCATTCCACCTGATGCCATTGGACGCGGGTCTCTTGGCAATACCAACCAAAGACCCATTAATTACATTTAGCCTAATCAGATGATCCGTTCGTCTCCCATTTAAATCTCTGTCAGCGGCCCATTGGCTTTTACGACTCCTTTCATCCCTGAAGATGATAATAAAGGAGTAGAATTGCGACTGCTTTTTACGGTTTTAGCATTGAGCAGTGTTCCGCATTGCCTTTCACATACGGTATCTAGTTTTTGCTCCAACGAAGAAAGGCAAAGAGTGCCAATTGCACACAAACCGCAAACAATCACAGGCTTTCAAAGCACTACTTTTTACTGCATCTCGAGAAAGTCAAGGGCTGTCTAGTAGGTAGAACCCAAGAGGAGCAACCTGGCTTCTTTTAGCATCTTAAACCTGCCACTTATTAGGCTCATAAAGAAGTTTTACAATTTTGATAGCTATGCATAAATGAAAGTCCGTCACGCAGGGCTGCGTAAATTAACCTAATTTCCGCTACTGGAGGACACACTGTTGATCTCAACTTACCATATATTCTCTATTTCTAAGTAAAAAAATCTACTACGGAAGGATGAAAACAGAGTACAAAAACTCACTCAGTATTTGTATTTTGAGAAAATGTAAGGAGCTGCAAATGTAGATCTTGAATACTTTTACATGATTGTTTCTATAACATTTTTCGATCCGAATTATAATAAAGGAGATATTTTTGAAATTCTCTCATTCAAACCTCCCGATTCTTGGTCACATTTCAGCCATTAACTATATGATCTTTAGTAACATTGATGATTTCGTTTTTCAGAAATACCTAGAAAACCTGAGTAGCCAACTACTCAGCCCACGAACTCACCATCTAAGGAGAAAATATTTACCATAAACATATAAAAATATTCTATGCTTACAACCTTCGAATTAACACCGATTCAACCATATATACTCGTATATATATAAACATAGATATTTACCATCACTCCTTACAGACAAAATAATCCGCCAAACACAAGTGCTCCACCCCATATTATATTTAATAAATATAATAAAGAACTTATAAAGTTTATCAAAAGTATAGATATCGATATAGCAAAAATACATTAGAATATAAAGTTGATTGTGAGGAATGGGAATTATAATTCAATATACATACCTTACATAGACTCGCAAATTAAACATCAGTTGAATTTAACTTTAATTTATTTGTTTTGTTTTATTTATTTATTTATTTTTTCATTTCATTTATTAATTTTATTTTTAATTATCTTACTTATTTTAATATTATACTTTATTATTATTTTTGTATTATATTTGATTAGATGGTTTATTAATATGTATATATCACATATTGTAAAATAATAATGTATTTAAACATAATCACACATGTAATATGCCACGTGGCAATGGGACATTTATTCAAATAAATAACTCCCCATAGGGTTACTATGAGGAGAAAAAAATAAAGAAAACACAAGGGCTGCCTAAATTATAAATTATAGTTTTGATATTAAGTAAATTCTTTCAACTAACACAGAATATATATTAATTAGATACACTGAATTCTCTTAAGTAGTTGGTCTATCTATTCTGTTAACTTTCAAATATAGCTACCAGAAATAAAAAATGCATGTATATAGTTTGCCGTAAATATTGGAGAGTTTAAGACTCTAAAACTCTCTGTAGACAATATACCTTTAATTAAAGTCCGTAACTCAAGGGCTGCGTAAACTTAGCAGATTTTCCATATTCTGGTGGGTCATCGTCGCACCATTCTCCATTTCTAAAATCAGACTAAATTGCGAAAATATGTTTCAACTCTTTGAGAATGTCACTCACACATAAAAACTGCCCAGATGCCTGTTAGACCATTATTTTGTTTTTACAACCGGTTTTATTTATGTTTATTGACTGGGTACAATGTCAAGACAGGATACAATCAAAACTTGCGAAATATTATTTATTTATTACGAGTTAAGTGTTTCGATTTATTTCTGCTCGTAAAAATCTATACTAAGGTTGCCATTATATTTTATTACTATGTAAGTTAGAACTAGTTTATATACAGTGATAATCTCTCATAAAAATGGGAATTTACAATACTAAATCTAAGATAAAATAATGAACAAGAATAATTTCAATAAATGATTTTTGTAATGACGGGCAAGATGGTGTATTTATTTCTGTTCTAATCAGATGCTGGGTTTTAGCAATTTCAGGAAGGAGGAAAATATCCCTGTACATAATAAAAAAAACGCAGGATCTGCGTAAACTAAGCAGATTTCCCAAGTGCTAGTGACGCACTAGTGATTTCTTCTCACCATATATTCTCAACAACTGTACATCATCAATAGTTTTACAATATCTGTTCTACAACATTTTATGATCCGAAACAAAATAACGGTTATATTTTGAATTTTCGATTCCCACCCCTAAAAACCCCCGCTTTCCCGTATCCGATTTCAGCCATTGACAAATATAATTTTTATTGTTGGCAGAAAAGGTTAAATATCGAGTATGATATGGATAGAACAAACATTTTTGAAACAAGAACGTAACATCTTGATTGATGACATAACTAAATCTCGCAAATCTTTTACACAGATGATTCTCTCTGTTTCGGACATTCACTACTTACACATTCATAGCTCATACACCTAAGATCGACATGCACTCACTGTAACACAGTACTGACCATTAAACATCTCCTGACCGACTGCAGACTACCTGAACATTTGAACTTACCGAACGATTTGCACGAACTATTAACAGAAGGTAGCCCACATATAAATACAATCTTAAACCACTTGAAGACAACAGACATTTACAACAACCTTTAAAACCCACTTACCCTACTCATTTCTCTGCGTATTAAGTCTCTGTATAACACATTTTTAATTTTGTGTCTTAGACTTCCATACCCTCATGGCAGGATTTATCTCAAAATTTATAGTTTTACATAGGTTTATTTTAACATTTCCTTAAATTTATTTCCATATATTTAAAATATGTTTTAATAATTTCGAAAATATTTTTCCTTTATTTTAAAATTTTAATTTGGAGAATTCAAATAAATGGTGCAGAGCGTCATCGCCTAGTTGCGGAGCTCTTCAAATAAATAAATAAATCCTCTCTGTTTTACACAGAGAGGATCATCTCGGTAAATGATTGGTCCTAGAAGCTATAGAAATTAACAAGAGAACAAATACAATAAACGGCGTGGACGGTGTCTCTCTCTGAGACGTGGAAAACCATATTAAAATAAAATCCAAACCATATGATTGAAGTAGCTATTCAAATTAAATTAAATTTATTGACTGTCGAAGATGAACGCATTTCCATCGAAAATTTGGAGAACAACAAAAATTCCAACCGCTGGAGCAGACAGCCGAAGTTCTCACAATGAAAATACTATTGGTAATGTACAATTTTTCGATCCGACTTATAATAAAGAAGATATTTTAAATTTTCGAAATTCCCCCCTCCGACTGGTCCAACTTCTACCCTTAACGAACTTTATCTTTTGTTTTAGATAAAACGCTTAAATGGCGATCATCGAGCTTAGTAATGATCATACCAAAATTACGACCACTAGAGCGTTACCAGACAAATATTTATTAGCTAAATAAAATGAATGTTACATCTTGTACTAATTCTCATGAAATATATACATTTCATACTAATTATTAACCCTCCAGACGTTAAGATTTATGCTACAAGAGATAACAGCATTAGACGAACCACGATACTAGATGAATTTCTTCAAAGTAAATAAAACTCATGGTCGGTTAAAAATTGTAGTAATAGCTGATTTCCATGATAAAATCAATCACTGGAGTTTACTACAGGACATACTGCATTTATTATTCAATTTCAAGAAAAAATGATTGAATGTTGTGCCGTAAACCGTCAATATTCCCGCGGACATTTATGAGCAGTGATTTACAGTATATATATATTGGAAAGGGAGGTCTTGCCCGCAGTAAAATGGCACAGCTGAGAAATTTACTGTTTCCGCTTTTGCTGAAAAAGGAAGCTATTTCCTCCGAGAGCTGACAACTGGATCAGATCTAGGCTGCGACAGTTTCTAGATCAGAGATGAATGAACTCTTCAAAAGTGGGTTAGAACCTTCTATGGATTTATAGCTTCTCATTTACGCCATATATAGACCATTTATTATTTCTAGCGGAATTTCCTTGAGGAAAATCTGCTATTGAGGTTGTACTCATGTCGCGAGTTTCGAAAAACCTCCTCAAATGTCCATCGATCCTACCTAGGAGACGACGAAAATGAGGTCAGATGAAAATTATATATATTCTTGTCTGTTCCTCTCTAGTGGTTGTAGTTTTAGTTGTATCATTGCCAAATTCGATAAATAAGCGTTTCATATAAAATTAAAGATCAAGATCGCTATTTGCTGAAATCGGACTAGGATGTGGAGGTTTAGAGGGAGGAATTCCAAAATTTGAAATTTTTCCTTAACTATAAGTCTGAACAAAAATTTGTATACAAGCAATCTAATTTAAAATTATTATTATTATTATTATTTATTAACGTCCACTTTTTGCAACTAAGGCTAATTGGGACGGGTTATCTACAGGTTACCACCCTTTTCTAGCCAGGGTGGGATTTAGGATGTTATTTAATGAATTTCGTCACTAAATAATTTCCTTTGCCCAGGCAAGAATCGAACTCGCCACTCTAGGTTTGCCATGTGATATATAGGTCAACGCTTTAACTCACATGGCTAACCTGAGCCCCTAACCTGATTTAATTTAAAATTAAATTACCTTAAATGTTAATATATACATATTTTCTCTAATATGAATATTAACCGAGATATTCGGATTTTTTTTTAGTTTTCAGTCCTCAGTAAATCCCCACTCCAGCTCACACCATAATACCAATAAGCTGTTATAACATAAACCTCTCCAACCTAAACTTAAATACCAAATATTGTTTTAATGAGACCTTTTATGCCAGATACGTTCAAATTCACTGTGCGATGACGTCGTCTATTAAGATTTTATGAACTTGTCTCGAAAATGTTTATTTGAACTATGCCACAGATAAACACAAAAGAGCATATTTGTTCTTGGTAGAAATTGGACTAGGAATAAGGCTTTTAGTGGATGTGGGGGGAGGGAGGGCTTCGAAAATTCAAAATTTCTGATTTATTATGAGTCGGATCGAAAAATGTTATAGAACCAACCTTAACTTTTAATTGTCATATCTCATTTATTAAGCGAGAAATTCGTGTTTCCTGGTTTTTGAATCAGAATATGAATTGAGATGATATCACAAGTGTGTTATACCAGGATGTGGGAAATCTGCTTAGTTTACTGAACCCCTGCGTGACTGATTGTAAGTAGTTTCATGTCCATTTTTTGTCCCATCTTCAATTTTCACTAGGTACCTCTGTCACTTATTTTAGTTTGTTTTCGGTAAACCCCCACTTCTCCAGATGGATAATAGATGAATAGTGATAACGTTCCAACATCTGGGAATTCTGCTTAGTTTACGCAGTATGTCCTTGCGAGACGGACTTTTCAATATACGTAAATGCAACTGCTTCGCGATGTAGACAATGCAATTAAACCGCTGTGATTTACGATTGACCTGAGATGGCATTGGAAAGATTTAAAACTAAACTGCATAAAAAGCATGAAGCGGAAAATGTTTTATGGACCGCATTTACTATTCGCAAAGCTGACGAGAACAAAGACATTAACTGGCCTTTCTATTTTACAGTTTTATTGAATCATAAATACTGACTTTGAACTACCTCAAACAGCCTTTTTAAACCATTAGACTCCTTTTCTGATGCATTCACAACCCCTTCAAACTATATTGAGACGACAGTTAAAATGTTGTATGACCAATCTCTCAAGGTCGTTAAATGCATAATAGTTGCTGATAATAACGGGTTATTGCTATTTAAAATCGCTTTATCTGCTCCACTTGTTTCAGGCACACGTGAGGACTTCTTCAGGAGCACAATTGCACATGTAATTAGACATAAGGTAACCGTTCTCAAGGACGTGGAAAAAAACACGGTATGTTTGATGTCTTCCTTGAAAATGATACCTTGGGACTCGCACTTTCCTTATGTCCAAACATCTCTTGCCCTTAATACATCGTTGTGCCTAAAGCTATTCGCTCTGATGCTTATAGCGTATACTTAATGGGAAATTAAATATAAAGCTTATTCGTTTCTGGCCTGTTTTACAACGCTTAGTCCTGTTCGCACCAAATATGTTAATATAACATATAATCTAATAAGGGTTGGTTCTAACTCAGATGATGAAGTTTCGTGTAATCAATTGTCTACCTTATCTATAGTATTCAGTGTATATTTTGTTTATACTTTTACGTTTTACGACAAAATCGCTTGATATAAAAGTTACTCTAAATATCAAGATTAAAAAACTTTGATCGAATACATCTTTGACGTAAGACTTATAGCATGAGGGTTATCATTAATTCAAGTTCAGTATTTGACTTCTTTTGAAGTCCAGCCGGTTCTGGTGATTCTACAACAATTGATCTTTTTCTTGTTTATATTCGACTACAAAAAAAATTATTTATTTAGATATATATCTATATATATATATATATATATATATATATATATATATATATATATATGTTGGTTAGTTATTAAGCCATAATTAGCAAGTACAATTCTTCTATCAATATCTGGTTCTATCATTGCCTTCAGCGATGACGACAAATCTCCTTCACTTTTCTAACTATGGTATTTCTATATTCTTTGCTTTGTTCCTTCTCTTCTTCCTTCTTCTTACCTTTGATTTACCCTTGACCTGCTTCGGTTTCTTCTTTCGCCAGCTTTCGGTCCTATGGCGCTTATATCATATCATGGAAACAACCTCTTCCGTCAGCATCGGCAATGCTCTTCCATCCGAATCCTACATATTAAAAGTTTTACAAGCCCGTTCCTCTCAAGGGATTTCGTTTACAAAACAGCATACAATTCCATTTTATTATTTTCCTCCATTTAGTCACGTGTCTATGTCCATATAGACATCCTATAATTTTCAAGGACCCTTAACTTTCAAGGACTTTAGTGATGAAAATGTTATGAGGTTTGATACCCCTAGACATGTTGCTTGATTCTTCAGGCTACCTCGACTGAAAATTAGGATGAGTTGTCCCATTTTGCCCGGTTCGCCAGAGGGAGTTATTCAGTTCGTTACAGGAAACGTTTAATTATTTATTTTCGTGTTTGATCAAACAAACGTGTGGCTACCCAGGCATGTATAAAACTGAAGTCACACCTGTTGATGAAGACCGTTGTCACTGGCTGATGATCGAGTACAGCCTGGAGCTTTCGATGCGAGTGCACCATCTTCGAGCCCATCTAGAGCCATGACAATAGACATATGCACACTTCATAGGGCCTTAATGTCGCCATCACTGAAGTAAGATGGATGAATGTTGAATGCATTTTTCTACCTGAGTAGCAGGTTTCCTTTCAAAAAGGCTTGGTAAGTAAGAATGCCGGCGTGATACACGTGTACAGCCACCTATAGCCTGGATGGGCGTAGTGTGAAAGCAGCTACGTGTCCCATTGTCCGCCGCCGTAGAAAGGATAGCGTTCTTCTATGTTTCGTCATTGTCGAGCGAGGACGTCAGTCGAGCGACTCCAAATCATTTGTCACGCACCTGATAGCCGTGAAATCTGTTCTGCCGCGATAAAATTTTGTCAGCCGAAGAAATAAGTCACTTAAGAAGCGGATTGTCTCACGTCAAGGGCGAGGTCGCGCTCTGTAAAAATCAATAAATAATATCGGAGTTGCAACACAATGGCCGAGGATGTGGACAGCTGGATTGCTAAGGAGTTCCCATTGACTCGAAGGAGGTCAGCTCACTCGCTCTCTGTGAATCATCATCATCATCTCCAATCTTGTTTATTGAATCAAGCAAATCGGTTACGCACTGGGTTCATTAACGTTGCACTGACTCGTGAAAGATCGATGTTAATGCTTTAAGGATTTGTAGTCTTCACATTGTTTGAACAACTTTATTTAAGGCGGTTCATGTTAGCAGTGTAGGAATTTATTTTTAGACAGACTTATTAAATATAATCCTTAGTCCCAACCTGGCTAGAAAATAGTAAATAACCTACAGATATCCAAATAACCCAAGTAACTCAAAGTGGACGTTAAAAACAACTAATCTAGGAAGACTGCAGGAATATATATACGGCGTTCTAATCACATCTCTGCTTCTTTCTTAGTTGGTACCCTATGAACACAAAACTAATGGGAATTTGACATAATTCAAATTCCAATTTCAACATTCTAACGCTAGACATTTTAGGAGAATTCTCTCAAGAGAAATAAGCTATTGAGGTTGTATGCCCATAGATCCTACCTAGTAGGTGATAAAAATGTGGGCCGTTCAAAATTATATATACACTTGTTATCACCGCTATTATTGCGATTTTTGTTCCATCGATAGGGAAAATCGAAAATTCAAAATATCTCCGTTACTATGAATCTGATCGAAAAATCATATATAACTAATCTTGAAATAAATTTAGTTTTCTATAAATGTTATTATGTATTCGTCCATTTTTAAATTTAGTATTCTTTAACAATAGCGAATATTTCATGGAACATCTTATTCCAAGCATAAATCTGTTGAACGTACCCAATACTATGTTCATTAGATTTTATATTACAGATCCAAGCACATACCTTGTGGGATGACGACATCAAATATAATTTTACAGACCGCCTGCTTCTAGTGATCGTATTTTTATATAATTGAGAATATGAGGTGAGATGAGGTTAGTAGTGTTACAAAGCCCTTGTTTGGTTTTGCGAGACAGGCGTAACGCAGAAACTAGTCGAAATGGGGAAAGGTCAAAGCTGCTATTCCCGATGTAAGCTGCACCCGAAACACAATACTTAGTGCTCGGTTGATCAGCTGAGTGGGATGTGATGAGAATGGAGGCGGAGAATATGGATGGGTGTTAAAATAGCCTTTGAGATCTGCGAGGGGGGTCAACAATTGGACGACCTTTCGCTAGAGGAATACTTGACCCTTGAAGACCTCTCCGTGACCGACCGTTTGCTATCTGGAATGTCTGAATCTGCCATCGGCTGCTTGCCCGCCGGCACTGATAGTGGGCCAACGACTAGATTAGATATGACCTTGGCAGATGGGATGTGCAATAGGCTGACGCATATTGTGCACGCCTGCCCCTGCATACTCCATTATCTCGCTGCATTTATGCAAGCCCGTGCTAAAATGCACTTCTATATTTATCAACGGCAAGCGTTCACTTGTGCTGTGAGTTCGCGCTCTACTTTCTGCAAGGCCCGGGGATCCTCTTTCGACATACAGAATTATATGTCTCTTATAAGCTGCAGGAGGCTACATCATTACTGTTTGTCCGCTCTGTTGCTCAAGCAGGAGGGCTTAACCTGATGCAACCAAAACGTTAACCTGACGAGCAATTCATAAAACTACCCAAAAGAAAAAAATGATGCCGGACGGCAGAGGAACCAATTGATCAGGATCAATAAAAAAGCATTGCCCTTTACAAGGTTTACTATATAAAGTGCTCCAATGCAAGCTCAACCATCTGCTGCTGGTTAGAGTCGTGCAGACTGAAATAAAACAGACTGTCGACTCAGTAGTTACATCATATTGTGCGATGATAACCAGGCACTGAAGATGGAGATTGGTTTCTGAAAGTGTTCTTTAGTCAATGAATTCTGTTGAGGTCAAGGCTTTTTAATGATCCCGATTAAAAACTTCAAGAGACCATTCTTGCTACTTTTTGGTTCAGAAATATGTATTTTATGACAAAAAAAATTGTTGACTAGCTTTATTTTATGCAGAATAAAATCATTGAAAGGTTTTCATTTTAAAGGATTAAGAGAAAAAGATAAATAATTATTACATTATTATTATTTATTAACGACCTCTTATTGCTACTATGGCTAATTGGGCGGGTTATCTACGGTGGGACCAAGGATTTCATTTATTGAGTACATCATAAATAAATTCCTATTTTTTTTTTAATTTTCGCACTCCTCTTATCCCTCTTCCCCTTTAGCGACTTCAATCAAAACTAGGGATTCACAAATAGATGTTACAACAATAAAAATAAGGAAATTACAACATTCTAGTGCTTGGCGTTTTTGTATTATGTTGGGTACATACATGTGAATAGATGTCACACCTCCTTTATAATTTAAAAATGGGTAATTTGGGCGATTACAATACTTCCATAACCTTCTATAGAGAAATAAACAAAAACTTTTTCACAAAGCCAAAACTTAGATTATAGAGAATATAAAATGCGCCCCAAAACTAGAGCCAATAAGCCATATTTACTCTGGTTTTTTTTTTAATTCAGCAGGTGGGGACACACGGTAAACAGCTATTTTTGTACTTGAAACACTTTCGTTGTAGGCCGTGTAAAGGCAATGTCAGCTGGAGTGTCTGAGGCAAGATGATATAACAGCTGAGCGGTTTGCGGTCCTCCTTAGGGAACTCGAGGGATTTTTTTTCTATTTTCACGAAGACGATAACGCACGAGTCGGTTTACCACGCAGTGGCCCTTAGCAGATATTGCAGCCTCAGGTTGGTTTTGCTGCTCAGACATGTCTGCTCTGGCCAAGGTCAATCTTGGGGCTAGTCTTGTTTTTGTTGAGGATGATCTGTTTGTTCTCTTGAATCTATTGGCTTAATGGAGGCACGACGTATTTTTCCCAATGCAATCACACTCTCTGGATAGTTTGAGTGGTTTGATCCCATGTATAAATGTAGGGACTGTGTAAACGAAGCAGATTTCCCATGTGCTGGATAACACACTTGTTATCTAATCTCACCACTTATTCTCTATTTATAAGAAAAAACCGATAAGTCAAAGATGGGGGGTAACTGAAGACTGAAAATTAAAATAGCTCACATAATATTTGAGTTACGAAAAACTGTTTTGAAAAACAGTTTTACTCCATCAATATTTTAGCAAGATTGGTTTTGTAACATTTTTCGGTTTTCGTCCCCCTCCCCCCTAATTCTGGTCTGAATTCATCCATTAAGGAATTTGAACATTAGAGTTGAATGAATCGGTTTAATATTGATTATAATATATATCAACATAAACATTTTCGAATGGATAATCCTAATTGACTACGTTATCACGCTACGTTTTTGCATGTATCTCCCACAGGAGAAATTCCCTGAAGATAATATTTAGTATTTAAGGTTCGAATAAAGTGTTTGATGATATAAACAGCTTATTGTTAATATGACATGAGTAGGAGTGGGGGTTTTCCAAAGGCTGAGAAAAAATGTATATAAGAATATTTATAGGCGATAACATGTTCTATAAGATTGACTGTATAGAATGTTTTCATCCGAAATATAATAACGAAGATATTTCAAATTGTATTTGTATGTTACAGGAGCTGGGGAGGGGCAGACGGAGGCAGAGATGGCCTCAAGAGTAGTATCTCCATGCTATGGATGAACTCCGGCATTTCATTACAGAGTTCAACCTCACTAGCAGACTTCCCATTTATGCAAATGCTGAAAGATTCCTCTCGGGGAAGCCTTCTTTGGGCAGAATTATAAAACAGCAAAGATTTGCCCCATGCTGGTCTCTCTGATTACACTTTTTCCCCTCCTCCTGATAAGATAAAGCATGTGTTTATCTGTGCAGAGATAAGGGAGGGGCGATTGCAGAATTATAGCTGAATATATGCCCCGGTCCATGGAATTATGCAACTGCACATGTTATGCCGGCCTCCCTCTGGCAATGAAATAGTAATCGCACGCTGACTCCAGCTATCATCATAAGATCTATCATCGTATTTGTATTATATCAACATATTCCGATCGTATTCAACATTCTGCAAAAACAAATTAATAAAATCCAGCCACCTGGGCTACGCGTTAGAAAAACCCCTACTCAAATGTAAATTAAACTCAAATAAATAGATTTGAAATGTATTATTTACTTATTAAAAAAATTGAATAACTATTGCAATAATTTAGTTCAGAATTTGTGGGCATTAAGATTGTATTAAATAAACAAAATAATGAGTGTCATCTTATTAAATTAGTGCAATTTATTACTTCAAATACATCAAAAAATTATTATATATCACAGATAGGAAGATTTATTTCTCAACCATATTATTCTTTTCATTATAAACAGAATGACATTAATCATGGTTTAAGTGTCATAACAAAATAAAATCGACATAGATTTCAAACGATATTACCAATTAAATTACAAACGACTTAAATAAAACAGTCATCGGAATTATTATTATAAAAATGGATAGTATATTGTGAAATGAGATCTGAACTGTAGCATTCCAGGGAGTAGGAAATTTACTTAGTTTTCACAACCCCTGTGTGAGGAACTTTTTAGCAAATTTCTCCTGAGGGAAATCAACTATTAAGGTTATACTCATGACGCAACCGTCTGAAGTTTAGAGGGGGGTATTTAGAAAACTCAAAATATATTCGTCACTATACGTCAGGTCGAAAAATTGTATAAAGCCAATCTTATTGCAACTTTAATTGTCTATGTATGTTGTTATATAGACATTTTCTGTATCATAGGCACTTTTAGCAGATTTCCCTTAAGGGAAATCAGCTATTGAGGTCGTATTCATGACGCGATTTTCGAAAAATTTCTCCAAATATCCATCGATCCTACCCAGGAGATGACGAAAATGAGGTCCGTTCAAAACTATATATATATATTTGTCTGTTAACACTCTAGCGGTCGCAATTTTTGTTTAATCGTCATCAAACTCGTATTTAACCGTTTTATGTAAAAAGGAAGATCAAGTTCGTTAACGGCTGAAATCGGACCAGCGGGAGGTGGGGTTTAGAGGGGGATTTTCGAAAATTCGAAATATCTCCGTTAATATACGTCGGGTCGAAAAATTGTACCAAATCTTAAACAGAACCAATCTTATTGCAAATTAAATTTACTATAAATATTGTTTTATATATATATATTTATTCTCTATCTTGAATATTAACCGAGATATTTGCATTTTTATTAAGTGTAACGGACGAGCTATGGTTCCCGCCGAAAGCTAGTTCGGCCGGTTCCCTGATCGGCACTCGTGTGGAGATTTCTCTATTGTATAACTTCACGTGGGAAATCTGCTTAGTTTACGCAGCCCCTGAGTGACGGACTTTTTAGCTTTCAGCATTCAGCAAACCCCCACTCCTGCTCATATTGACAATAAGTAGCTATATCATGAAACACTTTATTGCAAGCTTAAATATCAAATATTGTTATCATTGAATCATCATAATCATCTATATATGAGATATTTGAAATGCAATGATGCCACTATCTGAGATTTTACGTTCTAACTCGAAAATGTTTATTTGATCTATACCGTAATCCATATTTAACTATTTTATTAAACACTAAAGATCATATTAGTTAGTGGCTCAAACCGAACGCGGAACGAGGGAGGGAGGGAGAATTCGAAAATTGAAAATATTTCAGTTACAATGAGTCCGTTCAGAAAAATGTTATAGAACCAATCAAGCTTAACTATTAATGCAAACTAAATTATTTCCCCACCCCCCTGAATTATCCCAAGTCCCACCCAGGCTAGAAAAGGGTGGTGACCTGTAGATAACCCGTCCCAATTAGCGTTAGTTGCAAAACGTGGACGTTAATAAATAACAATAACTATTTTTCACTATAATTGTTGTTCTAAATATTTTTTTCTGTAACCGTTGAATAATGGTGACATTACTAAACTGAAATGAGTGAAGAAAGTGAAACATTTTGCAATAGAGTGGAGAAAGTGAATTGCCTTCTTAATTAGTAATAAGTATAAATTAAAAAATAATTTGAAGTTGGAAATTAAATGCTTTTAAATGTTTCTTAACATTGTAAGAATTTATTTTAACAAAATAAATTGAAATGTGAATGAATTATTGGTGGAAATAATCAATATATTTTAAAATTTAAATATAATAATAACTACCTTCCTTGTTTATAACCTGCACTTGTTTATAACTGCACTACTTCACAATCATCACTAGTTGTTTTATAACTATGCTTATAACCTTTCACAACCATGCTTATAACCTACCAACAACATACCATAATCTTCACAACATCCTAATTTTGTTCATGTTCTGGTTAGATCTGATCATGTATTACACGATTTCAGAAAAAAATTTAATATTACACTCGTGACGAAAGTAGAATTTACAATTCTGAAACTCGCTTCGCTCGTGAGGGTACACGTTTCACTCGAGTTGTAAAATGATCTACTTTCGTCACTTGTATAATAAATAACTATTCTGTAACTCAAATATTAAGCGAGTTATATATGCTGTCTTGTTTTCAGCCTTCAGTATACTTCTACTTCTACTCATCGGTGTTTTACTTGCAAATATACATATATGAGATCTCGACTGTATCATAACAGCACGTAGGAAATCTGCTTAGTTTACGCAGCCCCTGCGTGACTGACGTCTTAATTTAGCCTGCCCCTCCCCTCGCCGGGATAGTTCCGGCTCAGCAAGCCTACTTTTCTTTTTCCTAATATAGATGCAATTGCTCATTATGCAAATATAGCTGAGGATAGCATTCAGACTCTGCTGTAGTGGATTCCTGGAAGGCATTTCCTTGGCAGCAATTATAGAATGGCCACAGTAATTTCTTTGTATTCTAATCGCTTCGGAGCCAACACAAAATAGATAGCTCCTAGTCTTATTTGACAGCTAAATTGCATAGATTTATCTCCAAAGCGGTGGTAAATGAGAATATAGCCCGAGGAAGCTATAATTAAACAAATCCTTCTCGTTATCATCAAACTTATTTTCTATTTACGATTTTAGCAGATTTCCCTTAAGGTAAATCAGCTATTGAGGTCGTACTCATGACGCCCAATCTTATTGCAAATTAAATTTACTATAAATATTGTTCTATACATTTATTCTGTATCTTGAATATTAACCGAGATATATGGCATTTGTATTGTATGTGTGGTCGGCCGGAGTCGTCTATGTTCGAGACTTTCCGCCAAGAGTTAGTTCGGCAGTTTCCGTAACTGTTCGTCCCTCCTGAATAGGTTTACAGATTCCTTACTACTACTGCTGTTATTAGATAGATTTCTCTATTGTAAAACTTCACGTGGGAAATCTGCTTAGTTTACGCAGCCCCTGCGGGACGGACTTTTTTTATTATACTCCTTGTACCAAGTAAAGGAAGGAAGGAATTGTAATCGCTTAAATTTTCGGTTTTCAGGCTTCAGCGGAATTATCCGTTTTCACTTAGCCATTTTGACCCAGTATTTTCAGCGTTACTACAGAACGTTTCTCCCAAACTCATAATCTTATTTTTATAATGTTTAAATTTCATTTCAATATATATATATATATATAATGAAATCGTATGTAATATAAATGAAACTTTTTATGCAGATTTGTGTTATACGTCTCCATCTTTGTCAGTCTTGACGTGACGCCGTCTTGGTAGCAAGATCGACTCTATTTAAAATATTGAACATCTCCTGAAGAGATGCCAAAGAGGACTCGAAACGTGTAGAGGGAAAAATAAATAGGAGGAAGATATTTCATGTGTTTATTCATCTTCTTCAACGAAAAACGTATTTTAAATTTCCATCATAAGTATTTCCGATTTTCAGAAATAGCGATGACGTTGTTAGTATATTTCATTCTCTATTTGACCCTTAGTGACACCCCAATGGAAAAAAGACTTCAAACTCAAGGTGGAAATGATAAGTGTTTTAAAATAAGTTTCTCTTCAGAGTTTGAAGAGATAGTTTGATGTGAGGTTGATTTAAGAGTTGTAAGAGTAGTAATAACTAGGCTTGGCCGTGGGAAGCCATTAGTTGTCGAGTTCTCTCCCAGGCGGCGTGTGTATCGGTGTATTAAGCTGCTACTCGTCGTCCAAGAATCTAGAGAGTTCAAAAGAATCTGCCCCGGCTGTTTCAAAAAACCTGTTCAATTAGACGAAACTTTCTATGTCTTGTTCGGAGTCATTGTACAAAATAATCTTGACTACATGTCAAATGGTGTACTCTTCTCAACATAATCGAACACTCTGGTGTATCCAGTAGTAAGTTCTTTCCAGTATACATATATATGACAAAGAATATGGATTTGTTCATTATATTTATTTTAAAAAAAGGAGAAAAAAGTCCGTCAAGCAAGGGCAGCGTAAACTAAGCAGATTTCCCGTGTGAAGTTATACAGTACAGAAATCTCCATACGAGAGCAGAACAGTTACGGAAACGGCCGAACTAGCTATTGGCGGAAAACTCATTCGTCCGTTAGCCACCTACATTTAATAATAATTCAAATATCTCGGTTAATATTCAAGATAGAGAATAAATGTATAGAACAATATTTATAGTAATAGTAATTTGCAATAACATTGCTTCTATACAATTCTTTGATCCGACGTATGGTAACGGAGATATTTCGAATTTTCGAAAATCCCCCCTCTAAATCCCCCCCCCCTCCCACTGGTCCGATTTCAGCCATTAACGAACTTGATCTGTCTTTTTGTATAAAACGTAACGTCCTTAAGGGAAACCTGGTAAAAAGCAATATAAATATTGACAAAATAGGAAAGTGTCGCTAACGAAACATAACATGAGAATATTTTTATTTTATTTGGTTACGCCCCACATTTGAGGTGATTGGCATTGATGTTTGGTGCAATTTTAGTGAGGTTGAAATCCCTTAAATATTTATAGTTTTCTCACATCCATACTTAGTCTATTAGAATAAAATAAAAGGAATACCATTGTGAATCTTTTTTACTGCATTGCAGACCTATTTTAATGTATTATAATTCTATATTTTGAAGTAAATATTTATATTTTTTAGGTGTTTTAGTAAATGTGTAATATATTGGCTGCTGTCAGTTAGTAGCTGAGTAATATTGTGGGCTACTTCAATGTCTATTCGTTGAATGCAGTCTATTAGAAATGTGTTTAATAATGAAAATAAATATGCCGATTCATAATCTAACACAATACACAAGAAACCTTAATAACAGTCGTGGAATTAAGACTGAGTATATAAGGGACAGCTCATATATCTGTAAAAAACTTTGTCCCAACTGAGAAATAAATAATGCAAATATTTGAATTAGTATTCGAATCAGAAAAATATGCACAAAGCTCCCATTGTCGAAACTCAAATGTGAAACAAAACTATTATGAAAGGTTTTCTAATCAGATTCATAAAAAACGGAGATATTTCCATGAAAACAATAAAGTATTTAAATTTTAAATAAGGCATCACTAGATATATTAGCTTATTGTTAATGTGTGATGAATGGGAATGGGCCATAAAAGTTAAAAAAATTAAAAACAAGCAATATCTGGGTTATCAATGAAGTTAGTAACTAGAAGTAGAGATCAAGAATTTTGGAAAAATGAATTTCACTTTTGTCGGTCAGACTCATAATACGGAAGATATCTCTAATTTTGGTTTCCTTCGTTAACGAACTGGGTCCTTCGATTTATATGAAACGCTTAAGTATCGAGTTTGGTAATGATCGAACCAAAATCATGAAATTACCGGGACGTTAAGTGGCACAAATATGTATACTCGTATATAACAGGGGTTCATTTTCACCTTATGCCTGTTAGGTATGTTGGATATTTGAAGAAATGTTTCAATGACCTCTTCAAGAGTACAACCTCAATAGCTGATTTTCCTCCAGGTCGGTAAAAATAAAGTTAGAGGCTCGGGTTAGCCGTGCGAGTTAGTGCGTTGGTTAATCTGGCATGGCAGACCTAGAGTAGCGGGTTCGAATCCCACCCTGGGTAGTATAAATTTATTTAAAGACAGACTCATTAAATAAACTCCTTGTGGTCACCCTGGCTAGAAAAGAGTGGCAACCTGTAGATAACCCGTCCCGATTAGCCTAGTAACATAACGTGGACGTAAAAAAAAAAAAAAAATGAAGTTAAAGAGCATTATTGTCGAACAGGTGGTTGGTATGTTGGAACCAACAGCTGAGTTGGCAGCTTGACAACTATTCGCTGCCATTGGCTATTCATTCCAAGTCCGAGTCATTGATGGCTCACAATCACAGCCACCATTTCTTACCCTAACCCTCTTCGAAAAATATCGATTCCAATAATTTAGTTGAGTAATTTAGTTATTGTACCTTATCTGAGACTTCACTATTCAGTACTTTTATTTCTTTAAGAAACCGATTTCCTATTTGGCTTCCTTTGTCCTATTAATTAATATTGGAGGATTATTTCCATACATTAAATATCAATGTATTATCACAGTGTGTCCTATTCTTATCCTGGTCCTACCCCAAACTTGACCTTAAATAAATAATTTTCAACATAGAAACCCATTTTTTCTGCACTCATAAATTTCTTCTTTTTGCAAAATACCCAATCTCCTCGATAACCATGTGCGCGAGTAGATGATACTAGGGGCAGCGGCATGTTTCGCTTCTATCCCAGCAATTCCTGATTGTAATCGAAGCTACATGTACAAAATAACCTTATCGCTGGATTTCATCAAATATTTGCAAATATTAGGCTTTCACAAGAAACACATACCGAAATAAGAATTCGTTTAGCGTGTGACCGATTCTCAGTCTTGCTGCCCTGTTTTTTGAACACGTTTTGTAATTGTTAATTCGAAGACCAAATAACTAATCATCGAGATAAATAAGTGTTGTACCAAAATAAAGCATCAGAAATTATAGGTTAGGTTTTTAGGAAATTTCCCGTAAGGGAAATATTTGTCTGTTAACGCTCAAACGGTCGAAATTTTCGTTTTATCATTACCATACTTGATATTTAATCGTTTTATGTAAAAAGAATGATCAAGTTCGTCGGTATGTTGTCTAAACTCTCTACTTAACCCTTTATTCAGGATTATTGCGAATTTCCTACTGAAACTTGGTAGGACTTAGTTGTGGAGAACAAAGTTCCTTTTTGTACTAAACTTGCTAAACTCTTCCGGTACTTCTCCGACCTACCTAACTCTGCATTTCCATTTTAAAGTCATATTTTAGATCGATGGACACAACCTCAAATTCACTAAAGCGCACGCGATATAAGAACAGTGATAGACAAGAATGAGTTTGACTTGGAAACGATACAAGAAGAATTTCAAAAGCGAAATGTTTAAGTCGTAAGTAGTTCAGTGAAACATTTGGATATGTACATTCCTGCGTGCTTTTTAAAAGTGTAAAATATATTCTTTTCAGAGCGTGAGCCAACGAAGGCCACAGAATAACTCAATACATTCAGATCGATTCCAAAAGAAGTCACTACAAGACTAAGGTCACCGGTTCTTTGCAAGTCGGCGAACGTCAGAATTTGTACAATGATAGTTTTGGGGAATTAGTCCGAAATATATGAAAGAGTGTCGACCTTCGATTTGCGCCGGACAGAGAGAGTACGACGTGGGAATATGAATGAGCGACTAGAAGTTGCCTAGCTTTGTTAGGCTATGCACTGTCACGTACGTGTCTTGTAGCTATGATGGGCATCCTTTTACGTAGAGCACCATTGCCCAAGCACTGTCACGATCCCTTCCTATCTCCGTCGGGCGCAGAATGGAAGTCACAATAGTCAAGTCCAGTAACAACTTGACCATTGTCACTTCCATTCTCTATCGTTGTTAAGGAGGTTTAATCTTTGACCTGATTCAACGAAATGTGGTGCTTTAAGGTGATCCGCAAAGAAATAAAACCGTTACGCAGGGGCTGCGTAAACTAAGCAGATTCCCCACGTGCTGGTATGGCACACTATTAATCTCTTGTCACCATATATCTTCTATTTCTATGAAAAACTCCAATGAGTAGGAGTGGGGGTTTGGGCAATCCTACCTCCAACCTAAAAGACAATTCTACCTTCAACCTTGAATGTAACTGTACCTTCAATCTATAAGGTAATTCTACCTTCAGTCTATAAAGTAATTCTACGTTCAATCTATAAGGTAATTCTACCTTGACTCTATAAGATATTCTACCTTCAATCTCGCAGTTAATTGTACCTTCAATCTAGAAGGTAATTGTATCTTCAATCTAGAAGGTAATTCTACCTTCAATCTATAAAGTAATTCTACCTTCAATCTCGCAGGTAATTGTACCTTCAGCCTAGAAGGTAATTAATTGTACCTTCAATCTATAAGGTAATTCTACCTTCAATCTATAAGGTAATTGTACCTTCAACCTAGAAGGTAATTCTACCTTCAATCTATAAGGTAACTCTACCTTCAGTCTATAAAGTAATTCTATCTTCAATCTATAAAGTTATTCTACCTTCAATCTATAAGGTAATTCTACATTCAATCTATAAGGTAACTCTACCTTCAGTCTATAAAGTAATTCTATCTTCAATCTATAAAGTTATTCTACCTTCAATCTATAAGGTAATTCTGCCTTCAATGTATAAAGTAATTCTACCTTCAATCTATAAGGTAATTAATTCTACCTTCAATCTCGCTGGTAATTGTACCTTCAACCTAGAAAGGAGTTGTACCTTCCAGCGTTGGGTTAGATATTCTGTTTTACTTGAAGGATTTAAATAATGTTTGTAAACACGAAGAACAGTTGCAGGCATTGGTGCGTTTGCAGACAAATAGTTGTACATTTGAATGAACTAAACGTTTTCATATCTTTAGTAACATAGATGAGCATTTGATAAATCTTTTTCTAGCATTACGACTTGAGAATTATCTCTCACCGCAAAAGTGGAAAAATACCACATCCAAGACTGGACAGTTATGGGGCTTCTGTTTAGTTCAAGAGGAGTCCTCCATCAAAAAACCGTCAAGACATTAGTAGAATATGGGCTGACCAAAGTTGACCTGAAAGACTTGTCCACACTTATCCAGAAATCATCTATAAAGTTGAGCTTGCGCTACAAAATGTTTATTACTGGTGACTCTTGCCATGAAGATATGAAATATATATATCAAGCTTCAGAAATGATGAGAAACTTGTCCCTCCTTTAAGAGTGAATGTACCAGATCATAAATTATTTTATAACGAATATTTTATAGTTTTATTTAATAATTGAACAATTTTGATAGTATTCCTCATGTGTATAAAAAAATCCTTCAGACAGGAAGTTCTTAGTGATGAAAAATATGACTGTAAATGCTGGAAAGATGAATTTACCATGCTGTTTCCCTTCCTTTCTTTGGCCTAATTGTTCCGTTGGCAGAAATGGTTTGAGAACTCGTTTGGAGCCAGCTGTGTTATCAGCCTTTTCTTTCGTTTTCCCGCGCAAAATGTACGGCCCATGATAACATCTGGAGGCAATTATCAACACTTAAAATTTATCTCTTATTGATTCATAGTGCACGAAGTTATAAATTAATGTCATATAGATTTATCATAGAGAATTGATCGTAAATTTCAATAATTTGCTTATAATGAATTTCTTGATAGTTATCTAGACAAATAATTACAATACTTGCGTTATGACATACGCGCGAGTAATGACTTACGTAAGCATCTCAATTGCTTCAAGGCTACATGAAATGGAAAATATAATTCTATTCCAACTATTATTTACGAAGTAGAGTTATTACATAAAATAAAACACTGTTACTATACATTATTCTGACAACACGTACAACGGAGTTACCATTTACTTATTCATTCTTTAAATTTGAACAAAATAAATAGTAGAACTGTCATATTATTAGTGCTATATACTCGTTTTGTTTTATATCTGCTTTTTAAAGATTTCAGAACACAAGTATTGAAAAAACTAACAAGGGAGGTAAGGACACCCGAAAATTTCCAAAATTGTGAAACTTTGTCTGCAAGTAGAATATTTAATTCATAACACAAAACTAAAGAATTTGTTGTTAAAAGTGCTATATGATTTGTTAGAAATAAAATTTTAAAACTGAGGGGATTGGGATAGGTTTTGAAAAATATGACATTTAAAAAAATCCGATTACACAGCTTAACGATATATAACCGACTTAACAATATTAGTTCGGAAATATAAAGACCGATTTTTTTCAAGAGGTGATTTTACCCCATTAAATCATTGTTAAGGACAAAAAATAGTTTTATGTTACGGATGAACTACTGTACTTGCACTCTAAGTTTCAACAATTTTTGAATTGTAGTTCTCCCTTACCTTCCTTGCAAGACATTTTCTCACTTGCTCACAGGAGAAATTTTTTTCATTTCAGCAAAGAGTGCGTCATCGCCGCATTCTGTGCACGTTGTTTCTCAAAGTAAACAAAAATTTGAAATTTAGGCTTGACAAACTATTCTTGCTAAACGTCATTTATTTTCGCCCCTTTTTGCACATTTCGCTGATAGCAACGGGTTATAAACCTGTTTTAAGCCAGAGTTGGCCTGAGAATTTTATTAAGTGAGATCGTCAGTGAATAAATTTCTATTGACCGCGAGGAAATCGAACGCATGACTTATCTGATTTTAGATAAACATATCTCAGATGGCTTAACATATGCCCTAATTTTTAAAGTACAGTTTAATTAGAAGTTTGAGACAAATACATTTTTTTGACTAGTGACATTCATTTTTTTCAATTATTTAACCCTCTGGCACTAAGTTCATGGAGTGCAGTTTTGGATTTTCAAATGAAAATGTAATTTATTATTATTATTCATTAATGCAGTTTTTTTCTACTAAGACCAATAACTGGGACGGGTTATTTAAGTGTTACCTCTCTTTTCTAGCTAGTGAGAGACTTAGGATTTTATTTAATGAGTTCGTCACTAAATAAATCCCTTTTGCCCAGGTGGGAATCAAGCTGTAATTTAGAAATTAAATGAAGTTTAAATAAATTAAATGTATTTATTATGATTTAATGGTAAAAAAACATGAAGGATAAGTCAAATATTTTTGTTTTCTATAAAACATTTACTAATATTATGTCAATTAATTTCTTAATAGCATTTCTAGCTATATAATACATTCGTTATAAAATTAGTTCAAATTCCATGAATATATTTTATTTATTTATTTATTAACGTCCACTTTTTGCAACTAAGGCTAATTGGGGAATATATTTTTTGTGTAATCGTTGAATAATGGTAACATTACTAAACTGGAGTGAAGAAAGTGAAACATTTTGCAATAGAGTGAAGAAAGTAATCACTTTCTTCACAAGTGCAGAAAGTGAATTGCCTTCATAATTAGTAATAAGTATAAATTAAAAAATAATTTGAAGTTGGAAATTAAATGCTTTTAAATGTTTCTTAACATTGTAAGAATTTATTTTAACAAAATAAATTGAAATGTGAATGAATTATTGGTGGAAATAATCAATATATATTAAAATTTAAATATAATAATAATTACCTTCCTTGTTTATAACCTGCACTTGTTTATAACTGCACTACTTCACAATCATCACTAGTTGTTTTATAACTAAGCCTATAACCTTTCACAACCATGCTTATAACCTACCAACAACATACCATAATCTTCACAACATCCTAATTTTGTTCATATTCTGGTTAGATCTGATCATGTATTACACGATTACAGAAAAAATTTAATATTAGACTCGTGAAGAAAGTAGAATTTACAACTCTCGTGAAATTACCACACTCGCTTCGCTCGTGTGGGTAAACGTTTCACTCGAGTTGTAAAATGATCTACTTTCGTCACTTGTATAATAAATAACTATTATGAAATGTTTCAATTTAATTATTTGACATAATAAATTAATTTCATTACCAATGTCATAACACATGCATTTCTAATTTATTGATAAGATTTATTAAAGGATGACTTTATTAATTATGAGAAACATGTCTCCAGTTTAAACAGAAAATTTATCTGATCTTAATATATTTTTGACTGACATTTATGGCAAAAATTTTGTAGTTTTATTTAATAATTGAACATTTTCGGTTTTATATTCATCTTATCTATTAAGAAGTAATTCAGACATGAGTTCATTTATATCAATTGATTTGAATTAAAAATTCTGTGTCTTACATTTTTAATTTGCTCTCAGACAGGACCAGTGATCCAAATACTTTGTAATGAACTATGTAATGTTTACAGAAGACTCTAACGTCCCAGGAACAATTTCAGGGAAGGACTTTTGGGGGAAAAAATCTCAATAAATACATATCTGAGGTTTGTACTTTCTCCAGCGAAAATAGCCCTTCTTACACACTTTTTCTCAGGCCAATTCAATAGAAGAATGTTGGAAATCATCTCTCCGGAAGATGCAGAGGAACATTATAAAAAAAAAAATATGCTGCTTCATGAATAGCGCGGCACTTCCAACAAGAACACCTACAATAACTACTTAGTGCCGAAGGTTCAATTTGTGGAAAGCGTTCCTTGTTTGCTCTTTTTTTTTGCTTGTAAGTTTCGGGAGGATGTTCACAATGAAATATTTTTCAGGGAAAGTTTTGAAAGAAAGTTGCTGAACTGCAGCCTTTAGGTTTTCCGAATGTTTCCGTTGGTAATGACGAGAGGAGTTGATAGAGTGGTTTTAAAAGGTGCCTGTCATAACAGGCTAAATGTTTTAGCAGATTTCTTTTAAGATTTCTTTTAGGGGTTGTATTCATAACGTGAATTTCGATAAATGTCTTCAAATGTTCATCTACCCTGCCCAGGAGATGACGAAAATAAAATCCGTTCAAAACATATATATATATATATATATATATATATATATATTTGCCTGTTACCGAAATTTAAACATTATATTTAAAACTAAAGATCAAGTTCGTCAACTGCTGAAATAGAGCAATGGGATGAGAGGGTTTGGAAAAGGAGCATTTCAAAAAATCTCTTTTTTTATAAGACGGATTGAAAAACTGTATAGAACTAATTTCATCGAAATTTCTATTATCTACAAATGTTATTGTATACATGTTTTATCTATCTCGATATAACCGATATATTTACATTTTTCAGTTTTTTGAAAGCCCTCACTTCTACTGACGTCATATTGGAAGCTTAAATAACAAATATTGTTTTCAGTGAAATTTTATTGAATAAGTTACGTATAAATACCTTGTGTAATGTCGTCTTCAATTAAGATTTTAATTTTATATCTCGAAAATGTTTATTTGATTGAGTATAACTCTATTATTTTATTTGACTCCGGGGGAATCCAAAATCCATTATAGTTCTGTTATTATTAGTTATATGGAAATATTTTATAGAACCAACCTTGTTAAGCTATTGATGGTCTAAAATTCTTGTTCTATACATTTTTTCTCAACTCAAATATTAAGGGAGTTAATCATATTTTTTTTCTTTACAGCCTTCAGTAAAAACTTCTACGAATTAGATCTATGGTGTGGTGAGATACAGGAACTTGGGAAATCTGCTTCGTTTACGTATTACTTAAATACCATTTATAGTCCAGGAGCTATTTTAAGAATCCAAATAAGAACAAGAACTGTTGAAATGCCTGTTTAACGACAGTATGGATTAAGTCCACAATAATCCTCAGGTCGAGAGCCTTCTTTTTCATGGTATCTGCATCGAGTTGAAGGTATAACACACGAGATATTGAGCAGTTGCAATTGACTTAGCTGGAGTTACGCTGTGATTTCGGGGAGCTGGATTGAAATTACAAGGAAGAAGTTATTCTTTTTAATGATTAATGAAAATGAAAAAAAAGCACAAACCCAATTCAAGAAAATTAATGCGAGTCAGACATGCACATCAAAACATATAACGTTATCCTAGAACGATTCGATATGGTAGAATATTAAGCTGAAGCGCACGAACTCTTGAACGAATGACGAAGGATCCTAAAATGTTTGACGTGACATTCAAAGGTCAATGAGAGTCATTTCTTTCATGAATTTTGAATAGGCCTTGAAGAGGAATAGACATTCCTGAAGAAGAACATCTCTTGCATCCTGGGCGAAATTCCCTTGAGCCAATTCGTTCAAGTCATCACATTTGTTTCTATCTCACATTGTAGAAGTCAAATAATAGTTATTTATTATACAAGTGACGAAAGAAGATCATTTTACAACTCCAGTGAAACGTTTACCCACAGGAGTGAAGCGAGTGTGGTAATTTCACGAGAGTTGTAAATTCTACTTTCGTCACGAGTGTAATATTAAATTTTTTCTTAATCGTGTAAGACATGATCAGATCTAACCAGAATATGATCAAAATTAGGATGTTGTGAAGATTATGGTATGTTGTTGGTAGGTTATAAGCATGGTTGTGAAAGGTTATAAGCATAGTTATAAAACAACTAGTGATGATTGTGAAGTAGTGCAGTTATAAACAAGTGCAGGTTATAAACAAGGAAGGTAATTATTATTATATTTAAATTTTAAAACATATTGATTATTGTTAAAATAAATTCTTACAATGTTAAGAAACATTTAAAAGCATTTAATTTCCAACTTCAAATTATTTTTAATGTTACCATTATTCAACGATTACAGAAAAAAATAATATTGTAATTTCTATTAACACTTAAAATAACACAATATTTCGTCTTTTTGTGAGATGAGTAGAAAACAATGAGATGAGTTGTTGGGGTTCGAGGAAGGTTGGAAACAAGAAGTCCGTCACTCAGGGGCTGCGTAAACTAAGCAGATTTTCTACGGGAAAGTTTACAACAGATAAATCTACATACTGGTAACCCCACCGTGAATGTTATGCGAATAAACAAACGGCAAGAAGAAATCTTTCAGCCAGTTTACAAATTAATAATATCTACAACGGAAAGCGTTGAATTGTAAACAAACAGGGCAGCCAACATCGCAGCGCTGAACAGATAGAATATAGACCGGAAAGAAGAACAATTAATGAAATATATCTGAACATGACATATTAATTTGATTGAAAACTATTTAGTGCAGCTAGTGCAGTAATTGTAGTAAGTCAAGAACTAATAAGGGGGCCACCAACAGAATTTATTTGCATATATCTCAGTAAGTAAAGCTTCAACGACATTAATAGTTGGTATTTAGCCTTGGAATGAAAGATCTCATGATATAACATTTTTTTGGAAAGCGCCTATGAGTATAACCTCAATAGCTGTTTTCTTTTAAGAGAAATTTGCACATAAATCTTTAAGCAAATGATATGTGAATGATATTTCCCTTTAATCGTGCAACATTGTATTAAATGAGGACTTCTCCAAAGAGTAACTTGTATATTTTAAAGGTTTATGTGTTAGTGATGGCAGATAATAACATTAACGTTTGAAGGTTGGGGCATAAGCACCCAATTACCGCCCTATTTGATGGAATTACCACTAGTCCAAGTTGCACAACAAGCCATTTTACACCCATGACATTTGAGATATTTCCCAAAGAAGCTCCTGTGTGACTAATGGAATGGTAACTGCACTGTAACAGCTCTATATACTACTTTACAAAAATACTATAACAGATCGTCATAAAACAAGATACAAGGATATGCTTCAAACCCCCAACCTCGAACTTAAATATATCGAGAAAAGCGTTTCACTTTCAGAAGTAAAACTCATTATCGCACTGGGCCGAAGTCCCTTGAGCCTATTCGTCCCAGATTTGGTTGATAACTGTGTCCTGAAGCTCTGTGACATGTCAACTGCCTCCGTGACACATGTCAACTGCCTCTTGGAAGCCTCTGTGACTCATGTCAACTGCCTCTTGGAAGCCTCTGCGGTTTATATCAACTGCCTCCTGGAACCCTCTTTGACACATGTCAATTGCCTCTTGTAAACCTCTGTGACATATGTCAACTGCCTCCTGGTAGCCTCTGTGACATATATTAAGTTCCTCTTGGAAGCCTCTGTGACATATGTCAACTGCCTCCTGGATGCCTCTGTGAAATGGCAACTGCTTCGTGGAAGCCTCCGTAATATATATCAACTACTTATTCGAAGCCTTTGTGACATGTCAACTTCCTCTTGGAAGTCTCCGTGACAAATGTCCCTCTTGCTGATGACACTCCATTCATTTCTAACAGAGAACAGAGTCATCGCTCATTCATCACCTCGGCGATATTAATGCAAATAGCATATTGTAGGGCCTTGAACGGGCAAGGAGATCGGTCAGGGCTATCGTTTATTTCACTGACGAGCAGGGATTCGTTAGTTTTTTAAATAGCTCTTCAAAGGAAATTAAAATTACTTCATGGCTGTACAAGTATTTTCGAAGAGGAAGTTTTTAAGTGCTAAAGTCAATGTCTTTAGGGAAGTTAAAAGGATGAATCAGTAATTATTTCGTTTTAATTGGTCGAGTTCCTTTCACTTTTTTAATTAATATTCCTTGACAGTATTTGCATAAGGAAACTTCACTAGAGATTATCTTTTGGGTGAATGCAGCTATAGAAAACTTGATCTTAGATAGACAGCAGTTTTTATTTTTCTTGCAACATATTAAGATAAGAAAAAATGCTGCGCAGATACGTTCTGATTAATATGAAATTCACGAAAAAGTTTGCTTTTCGTACTTTTGGAATAACATTAAAAAGGACGTTGGTAATCGATGGAGCTCAGGCTATTCATATTAGTCAAAGCGTTGACCTTAGGTTCACATGGTAAACCTAGAGCGGCGAGTTCGATTCCTGCTTGGGCAATAGGAATTTATTTAGTGACGAACTCGTCAAATAATATCCGAAGTCCCACCATGGCTAGAAAGGAGTAGTAACTTGTAGAGAACCCGTCCCAATTAGCCAGAGGAGCAAAAAGTGGACGTTAATAAATAATAATGTTAATATCAATGTGGGCCTCAAGTCGAAAAAAAATCATCATTACGATACATTTCATTCTCTGAAATTTATCCAGGTTCAATTTCACGCTATCCTGATCCTTACTCGCCTTAATTCTTCAGTACTTTAAGATTGGACGTAATTTTAAAATTCTTCATATTTTATGGCTAGGATCTCCAATAAAAAACATTTTCAAGATTGAATTGTAAATAATCGATTTTTGTCAGCTGACTGAAAATACCTCGGGAACCTCTCAGTATCAACTACCTCCTATGCGAGGACAGTCGTAACGAATGTAAAAGTAAACGACCACTTCAGAAATGTAAGTAGCAATTTATAATTAGATTTAATAAATATATCATAGATTTAGGCTCCTACTAATACAATATATAGCAAAAGTATTATTAAGGGATGTGTTAAATTAATGGTAATAATCATTTTTTATATATTTTTTAAAAGGGATAGCCCCTGAAGAGGTGTGGCAAATAAGCCATGAAACATGTAGGGCAGTTTCGATAAAGTTTGCACCGGAAAAAATGTTTTTGATGGAGACCCTTGCCATAATATATGAAGAATATATAAATAATATTGGACCCAGAATAAGAAGAGTAATATTAAAATTGTAATCGGATGGTAAACTAAGAATATATATCAAAATAATTTAATAAAAGAGCTTGCCTTTGAAAAGTCGTTATTAATATGTGAATAAATGTGTAAGTGACTTTACATCCATATTGATGGAATGATGCTGAAATTCTTACATGGATTATATATATGTTACGCTTGTATTACATAAACAAGAGTGGATCTAACAAAAAAAAAAGAGAAAAAAACAAGATAATTATTTCTGTTCTTGACCCAGTAATTCATATTTTGTAATTATCATTACGTCTGAGAGTGATAAATAAATGCATTTGGTCATGAGGCTGAAAAAGGCTGCAATTGCTTGCACAATAAGTGACTTATGGAGGTACAGTCAGTGGGTGGATAATTTATCCAGTTTTCCAGGATTGTAATGCATATGTACAAAGTGCAACTGGAGCCATGTTTAGGTCAGTGCTCTATATGGCAGCTGCTCAGTTCTCCCATTTACATTTATAAACGCCACCAACTCAATGTCTTCTGAATATGTATAGTTGGAGCAGAATTAGAGCATCTCGGGGACGTCCATCTTTATGTAATAATATTCTATGTCAAAATAGATAGGGTTATAAATTTTTATGTATTTAATTTAAAATTTTGATAAGTTTGCTCAACGATGAAGACATGTCTAGAAACTTGCTGTGTCGCAGGGGAGCAGTTACTAAACATTAAAACGAAAACTCTTTTCTATGTAACAAAAATCTGCAATTAATAGAGTTCCTTTAAGAGAATTCAGCTACTGAGTTACTCAAAACACATATTTGAAAAATTTCGAAAAGTGTCTATACGAAAAAGAAAAAAAAAGGTTGGAGGGGGTGCGTATCGAGAAAATGTTTAAAACATCAGTAGTTTTATATCACTGGCTCTATTTGGTTCTATATCACTTTTCTTTCCGACTGTCATTTTAACAGATATTTTAATTCTTCGAAATCCCCTCCTCTAAAGCCCCCCCCCCCCTATTCCAGGACAGATCTGAGCCATTAACAAATAATACCTATAGTATTAAATGAAACGGTAAATATAGAGTATGCTATAAACATTTTTAGTGAATACATGAAATCCGACGTTCAAACAGGGTCTTTGCATGTGTTTCACATATTACAACCGTTGACAACAATGTTTAGTATTTAATCTGAAATAAGATGATTCATGATATATTTCCTTAATGCTAACTTGCGATGACTAAAAGGGGGGGGGGGTTACAGAACCCTGGAAATAAAAAGAAATACAAAAACACAAGATAGAAAAAAATGTATATTTCAATATTTGTAGGAAATATAATATTCAATAGAGTTCGTCAAATACAAATTTTCGTTCCAATATATGATAATGGTGATATTTCGAATTTTTTAAATTCCCCCTTCTAAAGCCTCACTCCTATGGTCCGAATTAAAATGAAAATATCTCACTTAAGTAATATTTAATTTATTGATAGTATGTAAAGAACAGCATTTACAGAAAATGAAATTCGGAATAAGAATGGTTTTATATAAAAAGTTACAATCGAACACTTAGTAATGGAGATGTTTCGAACATTAATTGACAGCAATCTCTTTTATTATAATGGCTATATAGCGGTTCTAAGATGTATTTATTACAGGCTAATGAAAAAAAAAACAATTATTTATTAATGTCCACTTTTTACAACAAAGACTAATTGGGACGAGTTATATACAGGATACCACTGTTTCCTAGCCAGGATGGGACTAAGGATTTGTGTTAATGAGTTGCGTCACTAAATAAATTCCTATTGCCCAGGCGAGAATCGAACTCGCTACTATAGGTTTACCATGTGAATAACCTAAATTAAGCTGCATAGAACTATATTTGAGGAAATGAATATAAATATAATCCTTAGCCCCACTCTTCAAGACAATCGTGACAACCTGTATATAACCCGTTCCAATTAGCCATAGTAGCAAAAAGGATGCGTTAATAAATAATAATAATAATTTGGTAAACCGAGGTCATCAATTATGACTTTCTAGGAGAAGATGTGATTCCGCACCTTTTTCAGCAAAATGATCGTGCCCAGCTGGGGTAAGCAGTAGTACTGAACTACAACGTTCATTTCTAAGCTGTTTCGAATGAGGAGTTATTGGTTCTAAAGATCAACAAGTTGACAGACAACTGTCTTAGAGCGAAATTCCATTTGGAAGGTTTGTTCATCGCTATTCAGGTTTATAAAAACGCCAGGAACTGTAAAAAAAGCGCTGAGTCGAGAGGTTCCTGAAGCGGTAAACGGCAGTAACTCATGCTCTTAAGAAGCTGTAATTATAGGAGAACGGTTTCGACATATCCACGGATTTTACGCTCCGAATACACTCGTGGGGATTATTGTTGTTCCACAACCCTGTATTAGCTGACAGAGGGAGAAGGCAGCAAGGTAGTTATTTAGCAACTATGCTGAGGATGTTATGAGCTGTACGCACTGATACACCGATAACTCCTTATGGAAGAACCAAGCGTGGAATGTTGGTTGTTTACGATACTAAGGTGCACAGCGTTGTTCGGGAAATAAATAGAAACTGAATAATGGTACTTTTCCCTTGACGATAAGACATATACTGACAGAATGCCGAAAACGACAACACCAGGACTTCCCCTACGACTTACAAGAACTATTGACGGAAGGCAGCCCACACATTAACAATATATTCTCATACTTACACAAAATTGAAATATATGATAAGATTTAACATGCATTAATCATCCACCAACTGTATATGTATTTATTTATTTTTTTTTATTATTTTTTTTTTGTACTTGTTATTATTAGTATTACTATGTGCTACTATTACTTGTTGCTAAGGTATATGTTATTATTACTTGTTGTTTAGGTATTTATTATTGTCCCTTGTTGGTAATGTATTTGTTATTATTACTTTTTGCTCTGGAATTTGTTATTATTACTTGTTGCTAAGGTATTTATTATTGTTACTTGCTGTTAAGGTATTTTTTGTTATTATTTGTTGTTAAGGTATTTATTATTGTTACTTGCTGTTAAGGTATGTTTTTGTTATTGTTACCTGTTATTACTTTTGAAAGGGCAAATCACCTTCGATGTGCTGTCCATTAATAAATAAATTGAAATTGACTTTTCATTTTCCAAATTCGTTGTTTATAAAATATGGGTCATAACAATCATAATAATAAATTTTAGCAGATTTCCCTAAAGGGAAATCAGCTACTGATATTGTTCTCATGACTTAAGAAAAAATCTTTTCAAATGCCCATCAATCCTCCCCAGGAGATAACGAAAATGCAAAAACGTACGATCAAGAACGGCTGAAATCGGACTGAAAGGAGAGGGGGTGGGTGTTAAAAGGGAAAATTTAGAAAATTCGAAATTTCTCTGCTATTATGTGTCGGATTGAAATATTGTATAGAATAAATCTTATGTAAATTTAATTGTCTATGAATGTTATCATATACATATTTTCTTTATCATGGATATTAACCGTGATATTTTCATCTTTTATTTTTCAGCCTTCAGTAAACCTCCACTCGTACACATGTTTATAGCAACAATAATCTGTTATATCATGAATAACGATGCTTTACGACGCTTAACTTCCAAGTATTGTTTTTAATAGGTCACAAATCCCGTGTGGTGATTTATTTCCAAACACAGAGGGTTCCAAGTGTACAACTTAAGAGTAAGAAATATTTTTGAAAGCTATGAGAATTGCAACAGCTCAGCTATATCTATGCTAATTATTGGGACAGCTAATTACAAACTTGAAATGATGTTTAATTGCTGGAGTCAGAAGAAACTCTCAAGACAGTTAGTTCTCAGTTTAGCAAACAAGGAAATAATGTTATCAACAAAAAGATTAATTTTCACTATATCGACAAATCTTAATCCGAAGTGACGAAAAACAAACTGGAGTGTGACCTAATACAACCCGAATGTTGACAAGACTAATTAACACCTTAAAAATCAGATTAAGATAATATATTAACGAGAAAAAAACGCTAAAACAAGCAGATAAGAGATCATTAGTGTCAACATGGAAAGAGGCTGTCAACAAGTATTCCAGATCAAGATTCCAAAGAGGCCGGAAACGGAAGAGAATTCCAACCTCTATGTCTACATTTCGCTCGCGCCGAGTCTAGAGGTTACGAAATAAAGGATAATTCATTGTTTGTCTCTCACCTCATTTGCGTTTTGCTATTCCGAATTCAGAATTTTATATTTTATTACACTCTAAATTGGATGTATTTAAAAAAAATAATAAAAAAAACCTTGGTCTGCTGAGTTCCTGATTCACAAAACCACTCTATTAATCAGGGGCTTCGGAGGGAAACCAACAACATAACAGAGTGAATGTGAATATTCTGAATATATTTTGTAAGCCGAATGAAAAAATAATGACGGTGAATTTTTAAAGATGCTAATCTACCTACTAGTATCAATATTAAAATATCGGGAAGAGAGAGACACACGCAATTCCTTAACTAAACACCATTGAATATATTATTACTAATTATATTAATTAATTATAATTTAAGTATATTATATAAATTGTCTAAAATTAATTTTTGTAAGTCTGTGAGTACCCTAAATATGAACCTGACAGCTGAATTATGAGCTCTGTGTATTTTCATATCAACAGTGATGTCCTTCTTTGCTGTATCACAGTGTTACATAAATGGCAAAATTAGGCTACAGATATGATTTAGCTTAAATTCAAATGGAAAAGCGTTTGCGTTAACTTAGGAGGTTTCCTAATTGCGTCATGTGTTTGTTTATTTATTTTTATTTAGGTGTGTTGCAATTTAAGCGATTCACACA
Source organism: Riptortus pedestris (assembly GCA_019009955.1). Lineage (NCBI taxonomy): Eukaryota > Metazoa > Arthropoda > Insecta > Hemiptera > Alydidae > Riptortus > Riptortus pedestris. The sequence goes on along the minus strand of CM032230.1, from coordinate 15,595,106 downwards.
TTTTCTTGTACTAAATAGTTAGGTAAAGTCACCTTATAAAAACCAAAAACAAAGGTTAAAAAATCGTTCAATGAGAACAATATTTATGTATTTAAGCTTCAAATAAAGTGATTCATAATATAACAGCCTATTGTTAATATGGCATGAGTAGGAGTGGGGGTTTAAGATAATGAAAAAACGTACATAGCAACATTTATACAGCAATGCATTTGCAATATGATTGGTTCAATCTATATATATATATATATATATATATATATATGCAGCATTAAAGGGTCCTCATTTGCGTCTACTCGTAGGTAGAATCGATGGACATTTGAGGACATTTTTCGAAAATCGCGACGTGACTACGACATCAATAGTTGCTTTATCTAAAATCTGCTAAAAACTTCCTTAATGTTTTATATAATGTATTTTGTTTGCTACTGAACTTGCTTGATGAAGGACCAAGAGAGAGTGCGAGAGATAGTTGGGTTCCCTGAAGTCATGATGACTTGCATGGACTTAAGATCCACTATTAAATGCGCCTTTCTGATATCAGTTTAATATGAAAGTTGAGATCCCGCAAGGATTGTAGCACTTGGTAGTGAAAATAAATTTAGTTTCGGAACCGTAGAATGCTCAAGGGCATACCGGGATACCGTAAATCAAAACAGTAAGTTCTGGAGACGGTATACGTTCTATAGCTCGTAACTCTTTGTGTCAGCTGAGACAATAGTGCATAAAGCCACGATAGGTTTAACCTTGATCGCATTCTCCGCAAGAAGCCTACTTTCCCGACGAGGTTCAAAGGGCGCGAGGTGGGAACTCCCGGCAGTCACATACGCCCACAGTTTCGACACGATGGCCTTGAAAAGCCTCCAGAACCAGAGCAATGGGTCGGAGTTCGTTTACCTGCCGCTAATTGGGCCCGGCTAGACCTTGCAGTCCGGGGGAGGAGTGGTCTTCTGTGGAAACAGTAGTGGAATCCTTGACCAGCCGAGACCTTGATCGTCTTGTGCAACAACTGAACTTTGGGTCAGGAGTCGGCCGGTGCTTGAGGGCAGTCTTTAGACGGAGAAATGCGGTCATTTGGACGTCAAACATGGCACGCTAAGTGCTGGCCTCGAAACCCAAAATCCCAAAACCATCTTCGATTTCGTTAATTCAGGCAAACTGTTTCAGGTGTTGGTCTCTATTGAAGATAATGCAAACAATACTGTCAATTCTCCATTATCGAAAGGAATCGAACCTAGGGAAGGCTACAAACCTAGGAATTGGCTGACAATCGGCATTCTTCACCATTACTCTTAATGAACGTTAAAGAAGTCCATTAATGTCAGTAAATTAAACAAGTCTGTAACGGAGGGGCAGTTTTATGTATTTGCAAGTTAAAGTTCAATGAGAACAATATTTAGTATTTAGGCTTCAAATAAAGCGCTACTTGATATAACAGCTTATTGTTATTATGACATGAGCAGGAGTGGGGTTTTACTGGACTATTAAAACTAAAAATCCAAATATCAAGGTTAATATTCGCATTACAGAAAATATGTATATAATTTCATTTATAATCAACTAAATTAAAAGATTGATTCCATAAAATTTTTCGATCCGACGCATAATAACGGAGATAATTTAAATTTTCGAAATTCTCTTTCTAAACCCCCCCTTCCCGCTGGTCCGATTTCAGCAGTTAACGAACTTGATCTTCAATTTTACATGTAATGTATATATATATATATATATATATATGTGTATATATACACACACATACATAAACTCTTGATAAAACGGACCTCATTTTCGTAATCTCCTGGGAAGGATCGATGAACATTTGAGGAAACTTTTCATAAATCCCATCATTAGTGCCACTATAAGGGAAATCTGCTAAAAATACAGACACCACTTTTAAATTCAGTTTAGAAAAAAATGCTAGATCTGCTTTAGAAAACGGGTAAAAAATACGTAGAAAATTTTACATTCGAAGTATATATGTCCTGTCATTATATTTGAGTGTTGCTCTACCGAATGAACACATAAATCTTCATAATTAATTTTTATAGCTGAACATTGCTCTTAACATTTTAAGAGCGTTTCAGACTGATTTATGACTGTAAGCAAACTCAGGGGGTCTTTCTGCCACTCCAAAAGATACATTTCATTCTCTCGTTCGAAGTTTTATATGTTTCAAGATATTCAAACGAAACAGATCCGGTGTGGGGCTTTCGATATCTATTTGTCCGCCAATAAAAACTGGACTCACGCGTTAAAGTTCACAGAAAGTATTAGAATATTTTCCTTAGAGGAAATCGCCATTGAGTGTAATCATGGTGCGATTTTCGTAAAATGTCTTCAAATCTCCGATCTTGCCAAGTAATTAACGAAATAGAGGTCGGTTCAAATTGTTAAGAGATGTATCTATAAATCTAATATCAACTAAAAAAAAACAGATTTTAAGAAAATTAGCTTAAGAAACATAAAAACGTAAAAGAAAGAAAAGAAAATCCCAGGAATTACCCAGTCAATGATTGACCAATGCATTGATAAGTTTATGGTATTTTTCGATTACGAAAATACAATATTATATATTTTATTAATTTATTACGCAATTTATTGTATTTAATATGCGTTTTGAGTAATGAGGTGTATTTTTTGTGTAAGAGTTTTGGTCTGTTGGCCATTTCCCGCCTTTGTTTATAATTTTTTGTAAAGTTAGTCGAAGTGGTGTTCTTAGTGAGGTATTGAACAGGAAATATTATAGTAAATAGTGAGATATTGAACAGTAAATATAAAGAGACTACCCAATTTCTATCACAGTAGCATGTGCTTATGTTCATAACTCTAAATCCGTGTACCTACGTTTTTGTAGTTCCGTGGGACTTGTGTAATGTAGTAGTCAGTTGCTGTGTTTTAGCAGATTTCCCTTAAGGGAAATCAGCTATTGAGGTTGTACTCATGACGGAATTTTCGAAATTTTTCTTCAAATGTCCATCGATCCTACCTAGTAGATGACGAAAATGAGGTCCGTTCAAAACTGTATATATATATATATAGATCTATATATATATATATATATATATATATATATATATATATATTTGTCTGTTACCGCTCTAGCGGTTGCAATTTTTGTTTGATCGTTACCAAACTCGATATTTAGTCATTTTATGTAAAAAGAAAGATCAAGTTCGTTAACGGCTGAAATCGGACCACGGGGAGGGGGGGGGGTTTAGAGGGGAGGATTTCCGAAAATTCGAAATATCTCCGTTACTATTCGTCGGATCGAAAAATTGTACAGAATCAATCTTATTGCAAATTACATTTACTATAAATATTGTTCTATACATTTATTCTGTATCTTGAATATTAACCGAGATATTTGCATTTGTATTCTGCGTGTGGTACCAGTAGGCTATGTTCGGACTTTCCGCCGAGAGCTCTGGCGGCCTTTTCCATAACTATCCGTCCCTCGTGAATAGGTTTAGAGGTTAGGTTAACTGTGTTTCGGTGCTAGAAACTACTGGGTTATTACGCTCTAAATAATGTTTTAGGTTTAGAGGTTTCTTTCTATTACAGTTGTTATTAGGCAGATTTCTCTATTGTAAAACTTCACGTGGGAAATCTGCTTAGTTTACGCAGCCCCTGCGTGACGGACTTTTATACAGTTTAAATAGTACAATGCTAATATGCTGTGTGATGGAGTCATCAATTAGGATTTTATTGACTGCGCACGTCTACTCATCCGATTTTTATTTGTTAATATGGAGAGATGAGATTAGTAGTACCAGCATTTGGGAAGTCTGCTTAGTTTACCAAGCCCCTGTGTGATGGACTTTTTTATGTACCATATCCATAATACCTTATGTTATCTTGTCTTAACCCACACCTAATGCAGTAAACCATTCGTTATGAGCCATCATTCAGTAGTTATAGGCTGACATCCTAACCTGCTCCTAGCATAACCTGAATATATAGCCTTTCGAATTATCACACCTACGCCTCAATCTTGGAAGACCATTATGCTCTATTATAAGGTAGGATTCCTACGACAGGCTAATCTCTATGTGGGCTGTAAGTAAATACACCCTCAAGCAACGATTCCATTTATCCATATGTTCCCAACAATTTGCAGAAATGGCTACCCCTACACGCATAACAGGTTAAAAATTTACAATATTTCACATACGTCGGACTTTAATAACATCCCACAGCTTTTAAATTATCGACAAGTGTTTATTTATTACATATTCCCAAAGGCTTTGATTGCTACATAGTTCACACTTAACACGCGAAGAAGAACTTCAAATTCACTATTTCGAATCTATCAACCCTTCTAATATTTACATAGTTTGGCGACAATTACTTTTAATAACAGATGACGGATAAAAAATACAATTTTTTTTTATCTATGAATTTTGAAAATCTGTTATATGAAAATATTAACAGATAATTTCTGTTATCTACAGGCTGCCGGAGCTTAACTTCCTTTTTCATATGCAATGTGTGATGTCGGCAATTATGAATTAATGTTTTACGTCCTAGATTGTAACATTATTTATTGATCGGTACCTTCTTACACTTAATCATATTTCTTAATGGATGTCCAATAATGAAAATTTAGAGGGGGAGGGTTCGAAAATTCCGAGTATTTCAGTTATAATGAGTTGGATCGAAAAATGTAATAGAACTAATGTTTTCACAAATTTTATTTTCTACAAATCCTGTTCATTACTTTTTTCATTTTTTTTTAATATTAAGCATATTGTATTTACGTTTGCAGCATTCAATAACAGAGGCACAAAAAATGTCATATCCATATCAAGTACAAATAGGGTTATTTACTAAGGGAGAAATAGATTTTAAATGGAGAAACGAGGTGATCAATGTGTTATTCCAGCAGGTGCGAAATCTGCGTAGTTTACGCAGCCACAGCATGGAGATTTTATTTTTCCTTTCTTTGTTCATTCCTTAATTAATTTTTTTTAGTTATATGACCCAACAATGCTTATATAATTGAGTAATCGCCTATGTTTCGGAATTCAATAAATATAGTCAGGATTGAAAAATATATAAAAGCATTAACTACAATTTTGAAAGACAATAGATTTAATTCGTTTCTTTAAAGAAAGTGTTATTGATTTATTAATGTCCATTTTCCGCTACTTTAGCTCTTTGGAGCGGGTTATCTATAGGTTATCACGCTTTTCTAGACACGGTTGAACGAGCAATTTTATTTAATGTGTTCATCACTGACTAAATTCCTACTACCAATGCGGGAATCGAACCCACACTATTGATTCATTAACCTTAAGAGCAATGCTTCAACTCACATGGCAAACCCGAGCCCCAAATGCTTGTTAAATAAAGAGCTTTCAAGTATTGGAATAAGGTTGAAATTTATAGGTACTTTTACCGGAGTACGTCTGGCTCGGCTAAGACTATTTATCTCTGTAACACTGATCCAATAGGCTGAATAAGAAGTAGATGCGAGTTGGAAAGTTGACTTGATTTACAGCACTTTCTCCAATATTTTGTTAAAGAAAGTCCACCGAGGTGAACGAAACGAAAGCAACGCCGCTCAAATTTCATGGAAAGTCTTATTAGAATACAGTGTGTATGAAGGAAATTAAGCTTTTACATAATTACAAGCTGTAGAAAATTGAAAAAAGAGTTCAATTCACATGATTCAGTTTAGTTATCTGATATTTAGAAATGGTGCATGCGTGCCAATGAATTGACAGAATAATCAACAAATCTAATAAGATGAATCAGTGTACAAAATTGACAGAAAAGGAATTTTACTCTCTGAGAACTAGCCAACGACGCCATCTGTGAGCTAGCTAACAACGACTTCTGTGAGTTAGTAAACAACACCATCTGTGAGCTAGTCAACACCACCATCAGTTAGCTAGCCAACAACGCCATCAGTGAGCTATCCAAGAACACCATCAGTGAGCTAGGCAATAATGCCATCAGTGAGCTATCCAACAACGCCATCAGTGAGCTATCCAAGAACACCATCAGTGAGCTAGGCAATAATGCCATCAGTAAGCTATCCAACAACACCATCAGTGAGCTATCCAACAACTCCATCTGTGAGCTGCCAACAATGCCGTCTCTGAACTAGCAAACAACTCCATCTGTGCAATTTCTGAGCGAGACAAGAATGCCATATCTGAACTAGCCTACAATACCATTTCCGAAACTAGCCAACTACGCCATCCATTCAATAGACTGATCCTTTATGGTAAACATCGACAATACTGCGCCTATAAAGTCTTAATTAGATTTCCAGAAGTTTAAAAACTAGATCACAAACGAGTGGAAAGTCCCATTTCGTAACGTAGTTAAAGAACTTGCAGCGAAACCATATAAACGATTCAACAAACAATTTATGTAAAAATATTTTAAATACTATTTTATATTGTATAAGAAGCTTTCAACCATTTCTATTAGCTATTAAACATAATTAAACTAGATCCTTGCCAGAGTACATTTAATACAGTATTTAATGGAGTAATTAACCATCACTTTATCTTGAGTTCTGTACTAAACTTGTTCAGTGGCCACGTTTAAACATGCCAGAATAAGAGATAGAGAAACTTTAAGCAGCAGCTCATGTACGCTTTTGACGAATTTTCGGCTTCCTCTACAGAAAACCTTCTATATGTATTACAATCGATAATGGCACATTGAAAGAGAGAAAAGTCGATGGTTGATTTCAAAACAACAAAAGCCATAACTAAAAGATTGCATTCTTTGGCCTTGTTGTAAGAGTCAGGGATGTTAATGGTTTGTCATTAATTTTGTTCTTTATAGTTGGATTCTGCCCAGCGGTGGCATTAGTGACATGTTGGCAGAACTGTTGGTTTCCCTTCCGAACCGGTTCAGAAGCGTCCTCAGTGACCTATAAGCGTCTCAGCTGTTGATGACTACCGCCTGAAACCATTTGCCAGATAGGGGCTGCTAGGAAATATAAAAGGATTACACTATGTTTACAATCCCCCGGCAATAATTATATAATCCTTTTCGACATATGCTATATGTTAATGGACAGGCGGGAGGCGGCTTTCTTCTGTCGGACTAGATTAGCTCATAGAGTCCAATGTGGATCTAGTGTGCAAGACCTGCCAACAGAAGGAAGCCACTCTACTACTCTACTAATTCCCAAAGTAAATAATTTCCCATTCTTGGTGTTTGAAAGCAACCCTAAAAGATTTAATCACCTTCATACTGTTCCTACATAAGCTATTGCCGAACTGCATGTCGAGTACATATTTACAAATACCACTAGACTTCCAGGACTATCTTACCGATCAATAACTGGACAACATACGCCAACACTTTCAAAAACTTCTTTAACATTGTTTCCAGAGTTTAATAATAAAAAAATTTACAAGTGTAAACTTGGAGAGAGAAAAAGACGTCCAATTCTTCAAAAAGTTTTTTTTTCAGCGCTAACCACTTTTGAAGACTATTGTCTCCATCTTCAGAGCTACAAATGAAAAACAATAACTTCAATAAAATTTCTATACATTACAACAGGGTCATAATCATATTAATATCAATAAATAAAAAAAAAATATTAGATAGTCTTTTTTTTATTATTTTATATATTGATATTAATATGATTATGACCCTGTTGTAATGTTTAGAGATTTTATTGATGTAATTCTTTTTCATGTGTAGCTCTGAAGATGGAGACAATAGTGTTCGAAAGAGCTTAGCGCTGAAATAAATTTTTTTTTAAGAATTGGACGTCTTTTTCTCTCTTCAAGTACACAATATTCTTCACTTCCAACAACACTGCTGTGGTTACAAATGAAACTTCAAATCTATTTCAATTAATAATGCTTTTTAATTAATTTTAAACGAAATTGTAATCTACTTTAACTATTTTTTTAATTCATTACTTTTATTATTATTATGAAAATTACATTAAATAATTAATTTGGCTTACAATATTCTTTGTTTTTATAATTTGTTATTCTTGTTACTTGTGGTTAATATTTATTTGTTGTGGTTATTACTTCTGTTCACAGTTTATTTGTTGTGTTCGTTACTTTTGTTTAATATTTATTTGTTTTGTATATTACTTGTGTTTAATGTTTATTTGATGTATTTGTTACTCTGGTTGACATTTATTTATTGTCTTTATTAGTTTTCTTCACTGTTCATTTGTTGTGTTTGTTAATGTGTTTAGTATTTATTTGTTGCATTTATTAATTTCCTTTAGTGTTTATTTATTGTGTTTGATACTTGTGTTTAATTTTTATTTTTAACATTTCATTAGTTGTTCATTTTCCATATTAGCAGTTAATGAGGTCGTACTCATGATGCGATTTTCGAAAAATTTCTTAAAATGTGTATCGATCCTACCCAGGAGATGACGAAAATGAGGTCCGTTCAAAACTATATATGTGTATATATATATATATATATATATATATATATATATACATATATATTTGTCTGATAACACTCTAGCGGCCGCAATTTTTGTTTAATCGTCACCAAACTCGGTATTCAATCGTTTTATGTAAAAAGTAAGATCAAGTTCGTTAACGGCTGAAATCTGACCAGTGGGAGGGGGGGATTTCAAAAATTCGAAATATCTCCGTTACTATACGTTGCATTTAATAATTGTATAGTATCAATCTTATTGTAACTTAAATGTACTATACATATTGTTATATACATTTATTCTCTATCTTGAATATTAACCAAAATATTTGCATTTTTATAAAGTTTAACGGACGAGCCCAAAGCTTTGGTTTCCGCCAAAAGCTAGTTCGGCCGTTTCCGTAACTGTTCGGAGATTTCTCTATTGTACACCTTTACGTGGGAAATTTGCTTAGTTTACACAGCCCCTGCGTGGCGGATTTTTTTTGTTTTATTTAGTCGAGGCTGGGCTAAATCGCTTAATCGGTGGTCTTCCTAAATAAATAAATATTCAAGCTACATCGATATTGATTGCCCATAAATTCCCTCTGTACTTTATTGATTTTAGGGTAGAAACGCAGCGTCTTTTTATAACTAATTTCTAAAATCTAAATAACTAAACCTAAATTTTACGGCCTAAATTCACTATGTGTCTACTATATACTTTCTAGTAAATATCAATATCTCGTTCCCTAACCCATTTAAATCTTTCATATTTCCATAATCTACACATTCAGGATAACTGGAACCTTCTACACGGGTCATTTTATATGTTTTAGCCCCTTTCTAGAACTTGTAGTTATTAGCAGATTTCCTTTAAATAAAATTATTTTATAGTTTACGCTCTTAACTCGAAAATGTCTATTTGATCTATGACATACTCGGAATTTAACCGTTTCATGCAACACTTAAGTTCTTGGTCGTCATAGCTGAAACAGGGTTTGGAATAGGTGAGGAATACAAGTTGGAGGAATTCGAAAATTCACAATATCTCCATTATTATGAGTCGTATCGAAAAATGTAATAGAATTAATCTTTTAAATTATTGATGCTCTACAATTTTTGTTGTATACATTTTTTCTTGGCTGAAATATTTGGCGAGTTATTTAGCTTTTCTAGTTGTCTTCAGTCTCAGTTCTATTAATTGGATTCTTACTTCGAAATAGGAGATTCTTGAGGGGGAAAAGTCCGTCACGCAGGGGCTGCGTAAACTAAGCAGATTTCCCACGTGAAGTTTTACAATAGAGAAATCTGCCTAATAACAACTGTAGTAGTAAGAAACCTCTAAACCTAAAACATTATTTGAGGCGTAATAACCCAGTAGTTTCTAGCCCAAAAAACAGTTAACCTAACCTCTAAACCTTTTCACGAGGGACGATAGTTATGGAAACGGCCGCCAGAGCTCTCGTCGGAAACTCCGAACATAGCCTATTGGTGACCACACGCAGAATACAAATGCAAATATCTCGGTTAATATTCAAGATACAGAATAAATGTATAGAACAATATTTATAGTAAATTTAATTTGCAATAAGATTGGTTCTATACAATCTTTTGATCCGACGTATAGTAACGGAGATATTTCGAATTTTCGAAAATCCTCCCCTCTAAACCCCCCCTTCCACTGGTCCGATTTCAGCCGTTAACGAACTTGATCTTTCTTTTTACATAAAACGCTTAAATATGAAGTTTTGAAACTATAAACAAACATTGCGCCCGCTAGAGTTCAAACACACAAATATATATATATATATATATATATATATATATATATATATATATATATATATACAGTTTTGAACGGACCTCATTTTCGTCATCTACTAGGTAGGATCGATGGACATTTGAAGAAAAATGTCGAAAATTCCGTCATGAGTACAACCTCAATAGCTGATTTCCCTTAAGGGAAATCTGCTAAAAAATCAGAAGAGTGTAATACCAGTACGTGGGGAATCTGCTTAGTGTATGCAGGACCTGCAGCAGTAAATGAAGGGTTGGTTACAAGATATTTTGTCTATGGAGATGTTACGTCGGTGAATAAGAACGAAAAATCACCAGTAGGTCGATAACGGAGCATAGATAAAGAGCTAAACTCTCTCGACTATTAAAGTGTTGCGCAGTTTGATTTTTGCATCACGATTAGCTAGAGACAAGAGTCACGACAAGGTCAGATAAAATTATCAGTTGGAAAACAAACCCTTTGTCAGATGGAGCTTCAAAGCATTTTAAACTAAATTATAAAAAGAAAAACAACCTGGAACAGTTCTTTGTTAAATCACGAAGCAAACTTCAATGAATGAGCCTTGTCTCGAGCAAATTGTGCTTTATTGTGGATAAAAATCTATAAACAACCGCCATTTCAAGATTCATATGCAAATGAAGCCGGTTCTTTCAATATTCAATCGAAGATTCTATCAATCTTCCCTTGTTTAAATTGCAGCTGAAAGTAAATACCATGATTTCAAGGTGTTGAGTTATTAAAAAGAGAATTTATCGGTATTTTCATTGTTTTGCTTTTTTTTCTGCGTGAATATGTAGAACATTATTTATCCTTATGATATGGCATGTTTTGACAGGACTGTGTATTTCTTACATTAATACTTCTCAGTTAATAAACATTTAGTTACAAATTAAATAAATAAGAATAGAAATGAAGGAATAAAGTAGTGAAGAAAAAATAAAATTAATTATACAGCATAAAGAATAAGAAAATCTAATAATAAGGAAGTATTTTTCAAATAACAATATATATATATATATATATATATATATATATATATATATATATATATATATATATATATAAATATATAAAATGTTATTATTTAATATAAAATATTATGAGAAATTCACAAATTCAAGACTGTTAAAAATTCACTTTCCAGTTGAGTGGTACTTGAGGTAACTTGAATCTGGATCAAGTTAGAATAGATTTTAATTCAGTATATGCACTTATGTATACATTCAATATAAAAATTCCTATTTGCAATGTTTCCTTTCTTCAAATGACATGATCAATTGATCTTGGGATGCGTTCTGACATGTATTTGTATACATCTAATTAACTTAAATCGTGGACTTCATATTAACGTTTTTAATGTATTGTGTAAATACGACCTTTATAAATGCACTTAACAAAGTGATCGAAGAAGGTCAACAAAAAAGAAAAACCTCAAATGATACTTAAAACCATTTTTATTTCTCAACTTTTTTCCCGTCCAGATGGAGCCTTATTGGAAGAAAATATAATACTACGGGGTAACTAGCACTACAAAAGTTCTGGAAACTTTGAAGTAATGGTTGTTCAATTAAATAAAAAAATGTTTCTCTTTTACTATTTCTAATAGAAATTTTTGATTTACGGCGTTTCGATCTGAATCAGCTGACTTCAGCGCTCTATACTTTTTAAGCCACTCTCTGACTGCAAAAGCTAGTAGAAGGGCCTATGTCAGGGTGTAGTCATTGTTGTATTTACCCCGTAGTATTATTTATATCATGGTGAGGCGCCATGTGGATGCGAAACTAGTTCAGAAATTAAATTGGTTTTGATAAGGATCAATAAAAAGGCCGTGTCCTCTACTGTTTTTTAATATTATGCAGAGTGCACTTTCGAAGTCAACGCTCCATCGTCAGTGCCTGCTGATTATAGCTGTGTAGTCTGGACCACGACCACCGGGTCTAGCCTGGGTCGCCCGGTGGTCGTGGTCTAGGCTACACAGCCATCATCAGGCACTGACGATGGAGCGTTGACTTCGAAAGGGCACTCTGCATAATATTAAAAACAGTAGAGGACAGGGCCTTTTTAATTATCATTTGAGGTTTTTCTTTTTTGTTAAACCTTCCGCCATCAGAGTGTTAAGTCTTTTTAAAGTAATTTAAACTTTTTCGCCTTATAATGGCCCTCCGTGTAGTAGCACTATAAGTATAAATATATAATGTGTTTATCTGTTAGCCAGTAAATTGAAGTATTACTGCCGAGATGTACTATATATGTCTATTATGAACAGCTTCTTCACTAGCTTATTGCACTTCTCTTCATATAGCAGGATATTATGTAGGGTTGTTAGTTCTGTCTCCATCACGGAGTTCTTCATAACAACTCTGGAGCATCCCAAATTATTAGCCTTTTACAACAGTTTTGAATGTCCATTTCAATTTAACAAAGTATGCTGTTCATTTATTTCTTTATTAAATTCTCAATAAATTCTTAACTATTTAACTTACTCTTAGTCCAACGTTAAAAAAACCCGACTCACCTGAAACAAAATAAAGAATGTTAATATTTATATTTAAGTTACCAATAAGAACTGCATTTTAAATTTATGAATGTATTGTCAATATTTATGTCTTACTAGTACCAAATAAAGGAGTAATTACTATGCCGAAAGTTCAATATAAAACATATTCAAGAATATTAAAATCAGTACGAAGATTGTAAAATATTAATATCAATGGAAAGAAATGCAGGAAAGGTAAATGAAATTCGTCACTCCTCAAATGTCTCTCTCTCACTCTCTCTCTCTCTCTCTCTCTCTCTCTCTCTCTCTCTCTCTCTCTCTCTCTCTCTCTCTCTCTCTCTCTCTCTCTCTCTCTCTCTCTCTCTCTCTCTCTCTCTCTCTCTCTCTCTCTCTCTCTCTCTCTCTATCTGTCCTCTCTCTCTCTCTCACTCTCTCTCTCTCTCTCTCTGTCCTCTCTCTCTCTCTCTCTCTCCTCTCTCTCTCTCTCTCTCTCTCTCTCTCTCTCTCTCTCTCTCTCTCTCTCTCTCTCTCTCTCTCTCTCTCTCTCTCTCTCTCTCTCTCCCCCTCTCTCTCCTCTCCTCTCTCCTCTCTCTCTCTCTCTCTCTCTCTCTCTCTCCTCTCTCTCTCTCTCCTCTCTCCTCCCTCTCTCTCTCTCCCACCCCTCCTCTCTCTCTCTCTCTCTCTCTCTCTCTCACTCTCTCTATCTTCCCTCTCTCTCTCTCTCTCTCTCCTCTTTTTCCTCTCTCTCTCTCTCTATCTCTCTCTCTCTCTCTCTCTCTCTCTCTCTCTCTCCCCTCTCTCTCTCTCTCTCGCTCTCTCTCACTCGCTCTTTCTCTCCGCCCCCTCCCTGGCTGTATTTCACTGTTACTCTTCCATCCCTACCACCACAGTCTTAAGGTATGCTAAGGTAGAAGTTAAGCCGATGTTGACAATAGTTAATGCAGGGAAATGTACTTAGTATAGAGTGCCCAAACTCTCTAGCATAGAACTTCCTCTTTGGTAAACTAAAACTTTTTTATTTGGATTGTAGTTTTATTAGTATTTATAGAGGTCTTGAAATTATATGAGTTGATATCAATTATTTTAAGAAACAATTATAAGTAAAATGAGTAATGTGTAGAGTGATTAACTGAAATGTCTAAAATATAAACACAGAAAGCCAACATATACAAAAAAAAGGTCGCCTGAGAACGATAGCTCTGTCATTAGTTGAAGACAATCCTTTAAGATTGTTCGTTATGTTAAAATAAGAACTCAGAGTATGGTTCCAGGAGAACTTCAAGACGCTTGAGAGAGATAAATGTATTATTGTTAGAAAAAGAAAAAAATGTTACGATGGCATTACATATAAAAACTGTAACAAAAAACAGGCTTATCTCTGAGCATGTCGGAGCTAAAGGCTGAAGGGTTTAACAAGGATGTAGGTTGGAAAGGGACAGAGAAATCCTTTTTGTCTCCTTGTTCAGGATCTTATCAACGAATCCTTATCAGGCACTTCTTCCGTAAGCTTAGCAGCCTTATGTCTGGCTACGTTCAAATATTGTTGATATTCATTGTTATTTCTGCTGGAGGTGAGGATTCCTCACAATTTAATTTTTAAACTCTTAGGGTTTCAAGGAAGAAATTTACACAAGCAAATTTGAACATATTCAGAGCTACAAACGACAGAAAAACTACAATAAATAAGTGGACGTTAATAAACAACAATAATAAGAGCTACAATAAATAATGATTTTGGTCTAAAAGTTGAAATGTCTTTAAAAAGTCCGACATGTAGGAGCTGCAACAACTAAGCAGTTTTCCATAAGTTGGAATGACATACTACTAATCTTGTCTCACCGTACTATTCTGTATTTCTAAAAATCGGACGAGTGAAAAATCTTAATTAATAACGTCATCACTAACTATTTGCATGAATATTGAAAGGCCCATCGAGAACAATATTTGGTATTTATGTTTGGATATATTCCCTAATTGTAAATATGTGATGACTAAAAGTGGGAGTTTACTGAAGGCTGAAATTTAAAAAGAAAATGCCAATATTTCTGTTAATATTGAAGATAAAAACATGAATATAAACAACAGTTATACAACATTAAATTTAAATGATGTTGGTTCTATACAAGTTTTCTATAAGACGTATAATGACGGAGATATTTTAAATTTTCAAAATCCCTCCCTCTAAATCCTCTCTGGTCTGATTTCAGCCGTAAACGAACTTGATCTTCAGTATTATATAAAACGTTTAAATATCGTGTTTGGTACCCATAAATCTAAAATTGCGACCTCTAGAGTGGTACCAACAATAATTGTGAACGGACCTCATTTGCGCCATCTCCTAGGTAGGATCTACGATCATTTGTGATTTTTTTTCAAAAATCACGTCACGTCCTCAATAGCCTTAAGGGAAATTTGCTAAAACGCCCATAACAAGTCATGCATAAAAACTATTAACAACTCCAGAACCTTTAACAGTAAAATGTTTTAACAATGCCGTATTTAAGAAGATCCTCCGTTATGACTCTAAATTTTAATTTATTTTAATTGTAATCTAAATGTGTAAATGTGATTCATAATATTTTAAATAAATATATGGTATTTGGTATTTATTATGCAGTTATGACTAATTGGACGGGTTATCTACAGGTTACCACCCTTTTATAGCCAGGTTGGGACTAAGGATTTTATTTAATGAATTTCGTCACTAAATAAATTCCTATTTGCCCAGGCGGGAATCGAACTCGCCACTCTAGGTTTACCATGGTATTTATGGTATACTCTAGGTTTATATGGTATTGTTGAAGCAAGCTATTGTTATGGATCTGTAGTTTTATTAATAGTTTTTATGCATGGCTAATTTAGGACACATGTTTGTATTGTAAGATGGCAGTGTATATTTCTTGTGCGGGGCACAAGATATTTACTTATTTAATAACTATAACCCTGTCATTTTCAATTATAGCTACTATATAACTAAAAAGACCGTCTAAAATCTCATATCTTCTTTACGTAGGGTTGTTACCAAGAGAGAAATAGAGAAAATAAGGTGAAATCGAACAGCTGTGTCATTCCAGAAGATCGAAAATCTCCGTGGCTTAGGCAGGCAGCCCCTGAACGACGAGATTCATTAATTCCTGTAAAGCCCAGAAGAACTCTTTCAAAAACACCGTTTCCTTGTTAGCCAATTGATATGTGGAACATTACCGAAGGGAGGTTGACACGTCTAGGCTCATGTTATGCAACCTTTCATTCTGGTACCGGTTGTAGTAGTCCATCTACATAAATAAAACGATATAGCTTGTCTATCAGTTTTAGCAGCTTAAAGGTTGTGTATATGTAGGTTTCTTGTTTTACGGAAAACTAAAGATAATAATCGTTATTGGTTGAAATGGGACTGGTGGGAGAAGGTTTAGAAGGTGAATTTAAAAAAATACGAAACATCTCCGTTATTATACGTTGGATCGAAAAATTCTATGGATTTATCTAATTGCAAATTTTATTTCCTACAAATGTTGTCATACGTGTTATTTCTCTGTCTTGAATATTATCCGAGATATTTGCATTTTTTAATTTTCGGCGTATTTGTTTCTTTCATGTCTGTTTGTTTGTTTATTTGTTTGTTTGTTTGTTACCTTTTCACGCATAAACGGCTGAACGGAATTTTATGAAACTTGGTATGTATATTACTACTAACCCAAATTAGACTTTAGGCTATGTTAATATTCTCTGAGACGAACAGGAGTGAGGGTTATAAGGGAGGCCTGAAATTAAAACTAGCGATATATCGTTTCCTATTGCATTTTCGGCAATTATGCACATATCAACAGTTGTTTATTTTGACTAAACCAAACTCGGTATGTGAATTAGCACTAAAGTCTTCCTTATAATAAGCCATACTAACATTTCTAGGGACGGGCAGGAGTGGGGGTTGTAAGGGAGGCTTGAAATTAAAAATAGTGATATTTCGTTTCCTATTGGGGTTTCGGCAAATATGCACATAACAAAAGTTGTTTATTTTGTTATTTAGAGAAATTGGGTCAACAATTCTTTGGAACTACCAGGTACCTCAACGAGAAAAATTAAGACAAATGTATGCTAATATTTTGTGCTTAATAATTCAAATCTATGCATAATTCACCGGAGACGGGAAATATGACAATATGGAGGACAGTGAAGTCTTACATAAAAAAATAATTTTATTATTAAAAAATCCACTGAAACGACAGGTATTTACACTAAACACTGGGACGGGTAAATGTCTAAATATTGTGCAAAGTAAAGCTTTGCCAAAAAAATACCATCACCATTCAGCATCAAATGAATTCCCGAGCGAAGCCGGGTATCTGAGCTAGTTAATAATGAAAATGTCCATTCTTACTTGGTTTGGTGTTCCTTTGCTTCCGTATTAAATGAGTCCATTCTGCATCACCCGGTTGCATCTGATTTTGTTGATATCTCGGCAAAGGCGTGTGGCAGGCCGTGGCGCTTCATAGGCCGTTGACCCGCCTCACTTTCTCGTATCACCCCAACGATGACATTTCCTAATCACCTTGGATCAAATAAGGGTAGCACCAGTTAATTACTAGTGCAGTACTCCACAGTTGACGATGCTCAATCACGGCCGTACGGAAGTGCCAAGAGGCCCCGGGAATACCGAACGACGCGCATTGTCAATCGGACCAACTCATTGAACAAATATTGTTCTGTAATGAAAAATCTAGGTTAATCATCGGCGGGAGAAGAATGGCGCATTTTATGAATTAGTCCCGTGAAACTGGGCGCTGTGAGTGAAAGCAGTCAAGTACTTTACAGTTACTCGACCCACTTAATGAACTCATTGAAGCTACTCTCGCCGAACAACAATTAGCTAATTACAATAACTCTATGGAAAATCGTTACACGATTGTGCGTAACCAACAGCTACATAACGCATAACTTTCATAGAGCCAAGAGAAATTAATCCCAAATACTAAATAGGTGACGATTTTACGTGTTGATAAAATTTAAAAACTCCTACCTGAAACATTTATGCATAATATATTCCATAAAAATATGGAATATGACTTGGGCTCTTAATTAAAATTCTTTATAGGACTAGAAAAACACCACTCGTCACTCAATTACCATTCTAATTTTTCTGAAATTAGGAGAAGTCTTATTCAACTGAACACATTATCAGAATATTTCTTTCTCAAATATTATACTGACTTCCTTGAAGCAATTTTGCATTTAATACTGGACCTGGCAGTATTTACCATAGAAATGGTCATATTTTTATTCCCCCGCGAGGATAAGATATGCGATAATTTCTAGGACATCATCACGAAATACGAATCATCATATTATAAATACATAACCACTGCTTGTTGAGAGGTTTATAACTCAATTCCTCATTCGTTTATGATGGTAATTACGTGAGACACAGCTGATCGGCCTTCCGTAACTTACAATTGAAATGGCCAATTATTGAACTTTATAGTCTTCAAGGGAAAAGGGGATTTCTTACTTAATGCTCATTCATGTGTATATATTTAGAACTGTAAAGATGTTTTGACCAAGTTTTAGCAGATCTCCCTACATGTTGTTCTCATAACAAGAATATTGAAAATTTTCCTCAAATGTCCACCAATCCTACCTAGGAGATGGCGAAAATGAGGAAAATGGTACATATATATATATATATGCAGGGTGTCCCAACTTCCCGTGCCACCCCCCCCCTTAAATTCGTCAATTGTGTTAATAAATGGCTGCGACTTGGTGTGCCATAATTGTGACCTCTAAAGAATCTTTTCAGTCCATATTTAATCTCCAGTACTTCTCTTGGACTTTGGAACTTTGGAATTTCCAATGGAATGCCATACGGTTTATGACGGATTCTTGTTGAAAATCAAATTCTCGGTTAATTTTTCGATTTGAAACATCCTTTAGACGTAAAATGCACAAATCTTAATGCCAGAAATGGCACGTATTATTTAAAAATGAGACTGGATAAAAGCTGTAGACAAGAAAATTATCTTTGAAACAAGCCTATGGGAACAGGAATTAATTCTCAAATAAAAAAAATATTTAAAAAATGCGAAATATCTCCGTTATTATGCGTTGAATCCCTTATACACATATTTCTTCTATCATGAATATTAACCGAGATATTTGGATTGTTTTCGTTTTCAGCCTTCAATTAACCTTCACTCCAACTCATGTGACATTAACAATAAGCAGTTATATCATGAATCACTTTATCATTAACTTAAATACCAAATATTGTTGCCAATAAACCTATATCATTAAAGATACGTCATTGAGTGATGACTTCATCAATTAAGATTTTAAGTTCTTTTTTCAGTTTTTTTTTTCGATAATACGATTGGTTAAACCATTTTTAAACGAAATCAGGGGGCTCAGGTTGGCCGTGTGAGTTAAGGCTTAGGTCTTAATTTCATATGTTAAACCTAGAGTGGCGAGTTCGATTCCCGCATGGACAAATAGGAATTTATTTAGTGACGGACTCATTAAATAAAATCCTTAATCCCACCCTGGCTAGAAAAGGTTGGTAACCTGTAGATACCCCGTCCCAATTAGCCAATGTAGCATAAAGTGGCCGTAAATAAATTTAAATAATTTTAAAAATTGAAATATTTTATATAATTACATAAAAATACATAATGCATTATTTAATCTTCTAATGACAAATATGGCTTGATAAAGTGTTTTATTAAATGTAAAGTGTTTTGAATAGAACTCATTTTCGATGTCCCCAAAGATGGATCGATGGGCATTTGAACATTTATTTCGAAAATCAAGTCATGGGTAAGTACAACCGAAATAACTGATTTCCATTTACATAACTCACTCAGGAGAGATATGTTCTGAATTGGAGAAATCATAAAAATATGTTAACAGTCAAGAAATATAGATTTATCCAAAATGCCTAAAAATAATTTGTCTGTACCATTGATCATCAACAATTTGAATGTAGTTAAATGTATTTAAATTTTAGAAAGTTTTTACTTGAAGGTAGATTGGGGGAATTATTGAACCAAACTACAGTCATAAATAAGTAATAATTTTCATGAGCTTGAGGTATTAATTGTTTTGATCTGAAGACTTTCTTTAAAAAAGATATTTCTTAATGAGATCCAGATCTAACGGTGTATAATTGGTGAAAATATGTTTTAATTATGAAATCTTAATTGGCATAATTAAAGTTTTCCCTCTCGTGAATTCATCTCTTGATTGTTCCTCAACTCAAACGTAATTGTTCGTATTTGGCTTTTTACAATTAATTCTTTATGAAAAAAAAATACTCACAATTACCCCAGTTATTAGTAGATTCTTGCTCAATTGTTGCTTTGTTGCTCAACTCTTATTCAACAATATATTCTCTGGTTTCACGGGACATTTAATGATGAAAAACAGGCTCTCAGTTGCTTAAAAAGTGTCGAAAGTTTAGTATGGACGTATTCCCGTTATGGGATTGTGCCTGATAGCCATGGTTTGGGGTTTGTAAATTTTTGAAAATATATGCATTTATAGATCTTCCCAAAAAGAAGGCGGTTGCCGTTTCTCGTAGCTTTGAGGTCAACATTGTCTGAAGACACCGCGTCCTATAATCTCGTGGACTTCCATGGATTATGTCACGATTATCGAGGTGTTCCCGTCTTGACCAGTTGTGGAATTCACTTTAATACATAAATATTCCGTTAAACTCAACTTTGTCCTAGGCTAGCACTTGGAGCGAAAGCTCACGTGTAGCACACGCCTAGCTGAAGAGATCCGAAAGATCGAAACGAAGTCATCCCAAACATGTCAACGCACTGAAAGTGCATCCCGAAACATACCTGTAACAGTTAAGCCTCAGAGTTAGAAGTGGGACTCAGGCGATATTTCTTCTATATTGGTTTTTCTGCAAATATGCACAGGCCAAAAGTTGTTTATGTTGCTATTTAGAGTAACTTTTGTTATATTCATTTTTTTCGTATAACAAAGTATAATCGAGATATACACTAAAAAATTAAAGTGGGAGCCAAAACTTTTATTGGGCACTAACGATAGAACCAAGCTTAACAAAACTCTATATGTAAATTAGCATTAATTCTTCTATGATTATAAGCTATATTAAATTTTTTAGGTTCGAAAGGGTAAATTAGGCCTAAATAAAAAAATTGCGATATTTCATTTTCTATTTGTTTTTAGGCAAACGTGCACATAACAATTCATCTTTAAACATGGGTGAATATAGTTTTATAAAATTAAATAAATATTAAAAGTATAAAAAAAAACTTTATAAATGTATAATACTATTATCTCATGACTAGTACAAAACCACTGACTTGCAGAACATGTGATACAACGTTGACAATCAAACATATACTTCCAGACTACAGAGACTATCAGCAAACAGACCTCACCACCTACAAGACTTATTACACAACACCCCTAACATAAGGGCTTAAATATTTAAAAATAATAAACATATTCCTTGAAATATAAATGCCCCACCAGGTTCATAACTCTTCACAGCAGTATTATATTTAATTTATGATGAATACTTGTTATTTTATTAGCAGATTTTCCTTAACCCTTGAGTGGTCACCTGTACACTACTTGCATTAGTGGTCACTTCGGGTCATTATGACCCGACTTTTATTTATAACATTTCTACATTAAAAATGAGGAATAATAATTATTTAGTGTTTTAATGCTTAATAACATATATTAACAATATTTTTACATTGTTTTTTTTTTTTTTTTTTTTTTTTTATTTTTTTTATTTTTTTTTTTTTTTTTTACAAAGCTCTTAAATGAAAATAATTGAACATAAAATTTGTGGTTTGAAAAGGCATAAACATAAAGGATTCATCAATTTCATTAAAAAGAATCAATTTATTTTCATTTTAAAAATTAAGAATGATAATTAATTAAATTATATACAATTAGGACAAACAATTTTCATGTGGATTTTGCACACACAATTACTACACTTGGCACAAAAGTTGGAGTATTTTGTGTCTTTGGTACTCGGGCACACAAAACATCTTTTCCTTTTCCTTTCCCTGTTGGTAGTTGCTTCTTCTACCACTGGAAGAACTACTATTCCCTGTTCTTCTCAATAAGAATTGAGCCTTGTTTTCAAGGTCCTTGGAATACTTTGGCTTAGTGACCTGGCAATTAGTTTGGAAAACATTTGTGGACCATCGACCCCCCACAGCTCTTCTAGATTGATGTGGGCCCCTCTATATACATACACCAGCCAAAATTAAGAGTCCCAAAACTGCATTTATTTCATCCAAATCAGTTAACTTTCTATCTTGAAGACGCTTATATTTGTGACTCATTAATAAAATGTGCTTATTAGTGTTCCTTAAAATAATTTCTAAAATATCACTGGAAAAAAAAAATGAAAAGGCTTCTATTTCACTTTCGGTATTTTTATAAAGGGGCCTAACTCCTGGCAAATGTGTAATATCTTTTTTCGTTAACCGGTTACTTATACGAACTGGTTCCTTATTCCACTTTATGTTACCTTTCTGAGACTCGTAGGTATCTGCATCATCAGATTCACTCTCATCAAGTTCAGATTCTGAATCGTGAATACTTAATTCCTCTGCATATTCATCTACTTCTTCAGTATCTGATACATCAGATAGAAATGGTTCCTCACGATTTTGCCTCTCGAGTTCTTCCAAAAGCTCCTCAGCAGAACGAAAAAGATGGCCTGACATTTCTGTACAATATAAAAACACAATATACGCGGTACAAAAGTAGTCAAGTCGGGTCATTCTCACAATTAGAGAGAAACACAAGGAGTCACCTCGGGTCAAAATGGCTAAAATAAAAGGAACACCGATCAGTAGCTCTACCAAATGTAAACTAAAGTGAAGGAGGGTAGGAGTTGGGAGGTAAGTAACACGCTCGCACATGTCGTTGCAGGATCTGACACGAATATACAGGAAAGAAGAGCGCGTCGGGTCACTATGACCCGACGTGACCACTCAAGGGTTAAGGGGGAACTTGAAGTCCTGTCTAAGTAGGTTTCTACTTAGAGTAAAAGTGGAGAATATGCATTGAGATAAGTACTACAAGTGAGAAATCTGTTTAGTTGATGCAGCCCCTGCGGCACGGACTTTTTTTTTCATGATTAACAGAAGGTTTATTCGCTATTATTTTTCATCACTATCCTCCTCTTTCTCCTTTCCATGTGTATTTTCCCCACTACCTTCCCATACATCATGCTCTCTCGTCAGTTAATATGTGTTTTACAGTCATCGTAGCTTTTGCAATAGCGACATATAGGTCCATCTCCCCTGCACATAAGATATAAATGTGTTAAGGAGTACAGTGAATGTGTTACTGGAGTACAGTAGAAGATAAAATAAGGATCTACATGATGAGGCATGCTCCAACCTGTTCCTTTGAACTTGCCGACGTCTGTAAGGCTTGGAAATCCAACCTGAGCAAGACGGACGTGTAGGCAAACTGTTCTTGAATAATAATTGCCCGCAGCACAAATAAAAAAAAATACAAAATATCTTTGTATTTATTCTTTTTTATTAGTATAATAACGCCTTCAGGATAAAGTCTTTCCAGTCTCTCACGTCCAGAATAACAATTTATTAGCAGATTGAAAGATAACACTTCAATCAATCTAAACCCAAGTACCTTTTTTTTTGGTAAAAATGTTTTTATTTTTTTCGTACATGCTCACAATGGCAATACAAAGGTTTTTGGCCCTGTAAGATTTTCTATGGGCCCCATATCTTCATAAAAATCTGATTTGGCCACCACATGACATCCTTATACTCATATTAAATCAAATAAACAAAATGGTTGGTGTCATTTCATTTAAAATGATTTGATTTGAATGTGATAAACGATGTTTACTTAATCAAAACTGCCATACGGCATAATTATCAGATCTCTTTACAATAAAAATAAAGGTAATGTGCAGATTTAATACATACGGGGATATTTTATTTTCTCACCCCTTCCAAAGCTGTTTCTCTCTCCCTTCTTTCTAAGTCGATTTTGATTAAACGTACAACTAGACATTATAGGAATCCTAAATTTAAAATTCAACATTCTAAAGCTAGTGGGTTGTCAGTTATACGAGATACGTTCGTAAGTATCAGACTCCAAAACTAGTCAAAATAGCTTCACGGAGGATCAAAAAGGATAATTGAAATAAAAAACCGAGAATTGTATTTTTACTTCGTACAAGGGAGTAAAATGACAGATGATGTCACCTATTTAATTATTACTGCCCAATCTATTCTCCAGAAGTGGAAGTTAATTAAGTCTAATCCAAAATGATGACGTACTCCAAAAATAATTGCATATAATAGCAGTTTAGGCACAGAAAGTGCTCAATAAAAACAATATTTTGAATTTATGCTTAGAATAATAATTCAAGATATAACACCTTATTTTTAATATGACGAGTGTAGGATTGGCGTTTTATGGTGTCTATGACATGTGAAACGAAAAGTTATCGTGAAATTTCGCGAAAAAAATCAATGTACAGACAAAGGTTACAATTTTATATATATATATATATATATATATATATATATATATATAAAATATATAATCTAAGAACACATATAATGCTCTTAACGATACCATATATTGTATTAATGAGTTTTATTAAGGGGGTTGAGGGTGTAATCCTGACGAGATTTTCGAAACGATTCCTCAAATGTCCATCTATCGCAAATTTATATATCCCAATTTTTTTTTTATCGTTTCCAAACTCGGAATATAAGGTGGGGGGGAGATTTTGAAGAATATCTCCGTTATTATAAGCTGGATCAAAAAATTGTATAAACCCAATATAAGTGCACTTTAAACATTGTTATATACATTTATTCTCTACCTTCCATACTAACAGTCCTGTTTATGTCGGACTAATCTATACGCTGTTATATCATGAAACACTTTAATCTAAGCTTAAATACCAAATGGGGCTCAGGTTAGCCATGCGAGTTAAAGCGTTGACCTTTATCTCACATGGTAAACCTAGAGTGGCGAGTTCGATTCTCGCCTGGGCAAAGGAAATTATTTAGTGACGAAATTCATTAAATAACGTCCTAAAATCCCACCCTGGCTAGAAATGGGTGGTAACCTGTAGATAACCCGTCCCGATTAGCCTAAGTTGCAAAAAGTGGACGTTAATAAATAAATATAAATACCAAATATTATTTTCATGAGACCTTTATTATGGGAAATACATGCGTGAGGACAACAACAATCAAGATTTTACGCTTTTTTTTCGAATGTTTATTTGATATATACCATTCATATACCAACGTTTCAGTCAACACTAAATATCAGATTTGTTTAAGGCTAAAGTCGGGCCTGGAATAGGGGTGGTTTACAGACGGGGTATTCAAAAACTCAAAAGATTTCCGTTATTATGAGTTGGATAGTGAAGTGTTATAGAATCAATCTTGTTAAACTACTGCCGATCTAAAATTGTTGTTCGATGCATTATTTCGTGACTCAAATATTAAGCGAGTTATTCGTGGTTCCTTGTTTTCAGAGGGTCCTCAGTAACCCTCTCCCACTACCTTCTACTCATCGGTTGTTTTACGCAGAAATAGCGAATATGTGGTGACATGAGATAACAAGTATGCTATACTGGCAATTGAGAAATACTTGTGTGACTGAGTTTATGTGCTTCTCCGAGGGGTTGTAATGATGTCTTGTTTGACATATCAATTTTATCGCTACCAAATTCGATATTAAAGCTAGGACTAGTTCAAATGGATAGTTCGTAGGAGGCTAAACTTTAAATTAATTAACCCATTTCTCACTACAACACCGAACAATGTTAAGTGGCCAATATTATTGGTAAAGTGATGCACTACAAAATTATCTATGCTTGTTTCTCTATATAAGAATATGAGCAGTAGTATTCGTAATTCTTACAGCCATTGAATCACTTAACACCTTATGCCCATCTTTAATTTCGAGATAAATGGAGAATCACTTGGTTGTATGATGTCAAAAATAGTTAGTATATGGTCCTTCGAAGAAGACAGAATGAATGACTCAAAGTCCTCGTGCCCAATAGAATCATCTTCAGGGCAAAGGCATATTTCATTCGAAGCTCACATTAAGGACGGCTACGAAAACCATGCAGGTAAAGAAGCTGGATAAAATAGCTTTATCTAGGATTGTTATTGTGGCTGGAGAAATTTATTATTGTAAAGGACGTATGTTAATTAGAGGATACATCACTTGGGGAAGAACATGACATAAAATATAACTAATGGCATTGGAAGTAAGCAATGCCAGAGCTAAGGGACATTGGTTTGGATCTGTTGTCATTAAGGTGGCCTTAACACCGATCCGAGACCAAATGGATTCTGACGTTGTGCATTAATTGGGCGTGCGCAATAATTAGTGGGCGACTCGGAGAATTATTGTTTGTGTAAATGTTGTTTTGAATAGTATTATAGGTTGCGGCTTTTGTCGAAGTTTATTGATCGATTGACAAGCCCTGATGGATCGCATTGTCTAGTGATTCTTTGGGGAAATTAAATTCCGAACGGCGCGATTTTTAATGATCACCTTTGAGAATTAATACCCACAATTAGAATTCACAATTTTAATTCCAGCCACACATTATAAGTAATTGTCTTTGATTAAGCTCTGCGCGTAGAAACTCCTTTTCATTTTCTGAGTTGGTATTCTGGCAGGTGGAAGTGACTTCTAATGTATGTAGGATGAAAAAATTGTTGACTACACTTCCACTATAATAATTTATTAAAACGGCAAAGCGCTTTCGATGCTGTGCATCATCGTCAGTGCCGTGTAACAGTGGGCCAATGGTTGATGCCAGGTTGAGCTTGCCGGGCTTCCATATTCTGTCTGAGTTGTTATTCTGGCAGGTGGAAGTGACGTAGCCAAAAATGTTTTCATCCTACATACATTAGTCACTTCCACTTGCCAGAATAGCAACTCAGAATATGGAAGCCCGGCAAGCTCAACCTGGCACCAACCTTTGGCACACTGTTACACGGCACTGACGATGATGCACAGCATCGAAAGCGCTTTGCCGTTTTAATAAATTATTATAGTGGAAGCGTAGCCAACAATGTTTTCATCCTACATCCTCGTCATTTGCTTATCAAACATTGTATGAAATTGGAAATCAAATTTCTTTTATGAATCATTTATTTTCCTGTGTTCATCATTAAATCTACAAAATTTATAGCCAATGCCTTCTTAATTTGTTGAGAGGACCTGAAAATAAATTTATTTCTCTATATTTTGTTGCACTGCATGTTAGCAGATTTCCCTTAAGGGCGGTTTACCCTTTCAGTAAACGCCTCCTCCTACTAGTGCTGTATTAATAATAAGCTGTTATATCATGAACCACTTCATTACAAGGTTCAACACCAAATATTGTTTTCAACAAAGCTTTATTATACGAGATACAATCAAATACGCTCTGTTGATCCCCCCTTTTTTGTTCCTGAATGAATTTTTAGTAATGGAGATAAAAATTATTCAGAGTCATTGTTCATTATAGCACTAACTATAGTAAATAACATTCAATAAAATTAATATGTTATATTCTTATATAATTCAGTAAGTTTTTTTTTTTTTTTTCTGTGAGAGGCTAGCAGATCTGTTTGTTTACATTTTAGACGCTTCCGGTTGGGTAGGGGACAGATTTCTTATTATCGTTTGTATTTATTCACTTAATATTCACGGTTGTGTTGTGTTAATAGTATGTAGATTTATCTATTGTTAAACTTCACGAGGGAAATCTACTTAGACTACTCAGCCCCTGCGTGACGTACTTTTTTATTAAGTAGTTGGGCCAAAGAAGGTAGCAATTTTTCCACATGGGGACTCACATGCAAATAAGAATAGATTGATTCAGAAATTTCGACGCAAAATTTATAGGTCTTAAGGAGCAGGGAATTGTCTATTTTTCGTTTTGCTCGACTGGCTGTAGACCTAGTACTGATATGTTGAGAATTTCCAGATATATTCCTATCACCTAGATACTCTGGAAAGCTCAGGTTTACGACATAAAATTCTGTCGTTCTGACACGACTACAAATCTACTGAAAGTCTTCAGTTGAAAGCAGGAAAATACCAAAAACTCTCCTATTACATAAGTTACACATAGATGTATAAAGCAACAGTTGTAGAACATCAGTCATTTAACAAGATTGGTTCTAAAAAATCTTTCGATCCGAATCATAATAAAGGAATAATAGTAAAAAAAATGATAAAATTGCAAT
Source organism: Riptortus pedestris (assembly GCA_019009955.1). NCBI lineage: Eukaryota > Metazoa > Arthropoda > Insecta > Hemiptera > Alydidae > Riptortus > Riptortus pedestris. The sequence goes on along the minus strand of CM032230.1, from coordinate 15,567,184 downwards.
GCCGGGCGCACCCCCATATTCCTGGTCCGATTTCATCCATTAATTAACATTTTAGTTTAATTAAACTGTTAAATATTGAGTATGGTATAGATCAAATAAACAGCTTCCAGCCATGACCGGAAACTCTTAATTATGTCTCACACTTTAAAAGTTTTATTAATAAAATATTTGATCTTTAAATTCCGAATAAAGTGGTTCATGATATAACAGCGTATTGTTAAATATCACATGAGTTGGAGTGTGAGTTTACTGAAGGCTAAACACTAAAAAAAAAAAAAATATCTCGATTGATCTTAAATAAAAACATTACAGAATAACTTCCACAGGAAATAAAATATTGAACAAGATTAGCTCTATAACATTTTTCGATCCGTGTCATAATAACGGAGGTATTTGTAATTTTCGATTTTGCCTCGCTGATCTCTCTATTCCTTTGGTCCGATTTCAGTCAATAATGTACCTTATAACAGCCGATAGTTTTAGTCTTACACACGACAAATATATATATTTTGTCATCTCCTATTTTGGATCAACGGGCATAAGCATATTTTCCGAAAATTGGTCCCTGGATAGCTGATCCCCTAAGGGGAATTCTGTTAAAACGCATTAGGGGCATTTGGTACAATAAATTTGTACATAAAATCATTAGAGATAATGAAAATGAAGGCAAAAAGAATGACTATTGAGTTATATAGATTAGCTCTAAATATCTGCTTTTTTGTCTTGTCTGTAATTGTGTTCATGCCTATAATGACGAAAATGGGTCCTTTCGGGTTTAGTAAAATGTTTTAATCCTCATTTTCAAAGATATTGGATTCCATATTTAGAGTTTTGATGGGTTAATTAAGATGATTCCTACCAGAAGCAGAAAATTCATAATTGAATTTTTGAGAGGCATGGCTCTGAAATTTAGCCAATTTACTCTAATGTGCACGTTTATGGAAAATAGAGAAAAGCTAATATGGAAATAAAAAAATCGGAGATTCATCGATTTTCGCATAATTTTCTACAGAAACGGCGGAATAATCAGAAACAAAAAATGAAAGTGATTAAATCTAATCTTGGAAACGGATAGAACTTGCGATATTATGAGAGTTATAATGTTAGGAGACTTAAATGGTCGAGTAGGAAGGTAAATTAATTGAAGGACGTCTACATCATTAAACTAACTCATCAATGGATCGGTGATATCCTTCTTCTTTTATATTAACATTAAAACAAAGCCATGGCTATTATTACAGCTTTATGATACTAACAGCGAGAAAGAATTATAAAAGCAAATGTAGGATCGAAGCACGAAGTTATAATAAACTCTCTCTCTCTCTCTCTCTCTCTCTCTCTCTCTCTCTCTCTCTCTCTCTCTCTCTCTCTCTCTCTCTCTCTCTCTCTCTCTCTCTCTCTCTCTCTCTCTCTCTCTCTCTCTCTCTCTCACACACACACCCACACACCCACACACACACACACACACACACACACACACACACACACACACACACACACACACACACACACACATATATATATATATATATATATATATATATATATATATATATATATATAAGACTGCTGATGGTATTGCCCTTTGCAGTACCCAAAGATGAGAATATTCGAAAATCCTATGCCGAAAAATTAAGATAATATCCAGAATTGGCTATTGAGCACAAAGAGGTATACTTAAATCTGCCATAGGTACGCCTATTATAGTAAGTCCAAATACACTCGTGCCAAAAACCACAATAGTAGGCACCAAGAATTTAAATATGCCAACAACAATTATAAAAGAAGCACAGCAAGGGGTACTTCTTGATACTGCCAGAATTGTGCGTAAATTTTTAAATTCCCCTTAACATATGTCACAATCACAAACTCCATATCCGTTGGATTTTCCCCCGAGATGGATTTTATTCCAGTTTTACTGAGCATAAACCTCCCCTAAATAATTATAATAATTAGAGATATTTTTACTGGGCATTAAACGACCTAATTAAGTGTAGTCATCGTTTGTATTTAGAATTTCTCTCTTGTCATTAAGAAACCCGCAAAATGTATTTCGGTTTGTTTGGACGAACGGAAGTAACATCAGAAAGAGATTCAGGCTTATAAAAGACAAGAATATTAAATCCTACGAGTATAAAATATGTCTTGCTCTCTGTGGTACATTTTATTCAGGAGTACAGTAGCAAACAATAAAGCCACACACCTCAAAAGGTTGCTGTTATTTTTTAATTATTTCTATTCATTTGGTGGGCTCAGGTAAGCCATGTGAATTAAGGCGTTAGCCCTAATCTCAACTGGCAAGCCTAAAGTCGTGAGGTCCATTCTCACCTGTACAGTAGGAATTTATTTAGTAACGAAATCATTAATGAAATTCTTAGACCCACCTATGCTCGAAATGTACGGTAAACTGTAGATAACTCGTCCCAATTAGTTTTAGAAGCACAAAGTGGACGTTAATAAATATCTTTTATTTTATTCATTTCTCAGACCTAATAAACGAATATAACACCTACCAGATTGTAATTGTGTCTGGCCAAATTTAACTTTACTTTCTATTGTTATGGTGCTCTATAAGAAAATCTCTTGCTATAGATCTGAATAAATAGAAAGTAAAATATTTAAAAAAAACAGCTTTAGTGGTGAAATCTATTTAACGCGAGCTTTTTCAAATATTGAGAAGTTACCCGAATAGTCAAGTAATAAATTGTTGAAAATTCCGGTTGATGTAAATAAAGGAATTAACTCAAACGTTTTTCCCTCTGTTATTGAATATTGAAATGGTTCAGTTTTTGGTCCAAGGCTCAGGTTAACCATCTGAATGAAGGCGTTGGTCTTAAATCTCACATGGTAAGTCTAGTGTCGTGAGCTGGATTCTCACCTGGGCAATAAAAATTTATATACAGACGAACTCATGCAATAAGCTAATAATCCTTAGCTAGAAAAGGTTGTTAACCTTTAGATAATCCGTCCCTATCAACCTAGAGCACAAAGTGAGCGCCAATGGATAACATATAATTATATTCCCATAATTAAATAATCAGTTAAAATAATAAATAATAATAAGCCTAAATGAAGATGAAAAACTAGTTACCTAGTGCCAAAAAGCATTATTATAGTATAGAAGGAAATGCTGCTAGTAGCACAGCTGAAAGTTATAAAGTGGCTGATAAATAGCAGGTATTATAGTAAGTGGTATTGGAGACTTTAATGTTGGTGTAAGGCGGACAATTTAAATGAAAACTGATTCCTAGTTCAGGTTCATTATAGGTGGACACAAAGGTTGGAACATAGAGGCAGAATATTTCATCAAGGTACACGAGCTGTCAAACATGAGCTTTTAGTTCGCTGATAATTGTGTGTCTAGTCGAAGCATCCAATGAGTTACAAACAAGCACACATATCTGCATAAGTTCCACTTAAGCATATTTTACTCAAGAATTTAAGTAACTAACCTTAAGGGCTCCACTTTAACCAAGAAGGATCAAAATGTTGATGATTAAAGATGGCATACATACTCGCATGCATTAACTTTATTACAAGACACAATTGAGGATCAAATGAAAACTTTATTTTGGACACCTATGAAGAACAACGAGCTAATAACTGTTGAATAGCGAAAATAAACTGTTGCCCATGTCAATAACTACATATTCTTCCATAATATGTAAGAGATTCGGTAATAATATTGAATAATCTCCAGAAATGGAATACTAGATCATGGCAGAAGTAGGCCACTCCCCCAGACCGCAAAACCAATCACATCTTGTTCAGTGGCTTTCATTTTCATGATAATGATACTCACAAATAAATATAAATATGATGTGGGAACCGCATGACTTCCTTGTACCCCTATTAAGTTAAATATACAAAACGCTTTGCTGAGCTTCATTAAAAATTATTCCTTTTGAACATCATATAGTATACTCGTATCTTCGTTCCAGTGCAACGTACAGAACAATGTTACTGAACATCTTTTTCATAAGCAAACCGCGATAAAAGTGGGGATTTACGAAGGCTGCAAAATTTTTAAAAAATGCAGAAATGTTGTTTAATTTCCAAGATTGATAAAATTTTATGAAACTATATTTAATGGGATTAAATTTGCAATAAAATTAGTTCTTTTCGATCCGACGTATAATAACGGATATTTTTGATTTTTGAAATTGCCTCCTCTAAAGCTTTACATAAAACGTTTAAATATCTAGTTTGGTACCGCTCAAACCAAAATCAGACAAATATATATAATTTTGAGCGGACCTTATTTTCGCCATGTCCTAGATAGGATCCATGAATATTTTTCTTTTTTTAACTTTTCGAAAATCGCGTTGGTTGTACGACCTCAATAGTTCTGTTAAAGTACCCATAACAAACTATACATAGAAACTATTAACAACTATAGAACCTTTAACAGTAAAATGATTTAACAATGCCATATTTAAGATGAAGGTCAAATGCTCTGACGCTATATTTTAATTGTAAGCTAAATATGTAAATTAAAAATTATTCTATTTTAAATAAATATTTTAATCTTAAATATGGTATTATTAAAACATGGTATTATTAATTGATCCCTAGTTTTAGCAGATTTCCTTTAAGGGAAATCAGCTATTGAGGTCGTACTCATGACGCGATTTTCGACATTTTTCTTTAAATGTCCATAGATCCTACGTAGGAGATGCCGAAA